>JACXGK010006215.1:0-29600 GCA_016801125.1 Novumbra hubbsi
GGGGGGGGGGGGGTGGGGGGGCGTCAACACACAGGGACACAGGCTCTCGCTTGTGGGTTTGCCTGTTGCTGGCAGTGTGTTTGTGGGCGGGGCTCGTCTCTCTTCAGTGGCCCTCCCTCTGTCACCCTCGGCCCGCTTCCTTGGGAAAGGGCTCAGCTGCTCGGGGAAAGTGCTGTGGGAGATCACTTCTGAATTGCCTTTTTTAGTGGTGGGTGGCGAAAAAGCCGTGACAAGTAGCCATAGTATCGTTGATCCAGGGAAATGGGGCCACGCTTTTTAACGTTATTTTTGTACGGATACGCTTGTATTTCTTTGGAATGCGGTTGAGATACCTGTGAGCTATGAATGTATTATGCTTCATTTTGTAGGCCAACCAACCTACTGCCCTCTTAGTGCCTTTATGCGTTGGCCAGTTTGAGGAGACATTACTTTCTCCACTGATTATAGAGTCTCTCTGAATCAGTGTTCATTGGCAAGCCTGAAACTCCAGTTTTGTTGTAAAGAAGATTTTCTTTTTTTTTTTTACCCTTGTATTAAGCATTTTAATGTAAATTGCATGATGTTTTAGAGGAGTCGGGGCCTCCTTCGTAGAAACATTCCTCCACTAATAATTCACTGCCTCATCATGGTTGGTAGTATAAGGGCTTAAACAACACATACAAATGCTGCTAAAGATCCCAAATATGTTATTTTAGAAACAGAGACATTGTCTGTATATTGATATAGGTAGTAATATAAGTCTTAAGATATTGTTCACTGGACAAGATTGGCCACGTTAAACTTCGTCGGGAACATTCAATTTTTCTCAACTCTCCTCCAGCTGTTCAGAACCTCTCGGTAGCCTTGTTGCTAGAATGGACCCAAGTATTACTGGAGTGGCAATATTAGGAGTACCGTTAGGGAGAAATCTTGTCATGTGTACAGCATCTGAAGATACGTTTCAAGTGGAAACAAATATAGGGGTGTTTTAGAGTGTTTGTTGGTGTTTTTTAGGGAAAGTCACGTACTGCAATGCTGGAAGTGAATTGCTGGTCGGAGGGAAGTTTCTCCAAAACAAAAATATTGGGTTGTAAAGAAAATACAATCCAGATACTTGTGTGACGGTGTACTCTTTTTGAGCCACTTGCTCCTGTTCGGTTCTCTCTGCTGATTGGAGACTTCCAGGGATCCGTCTCTGCTATTATTTGGAAAGCAAGCCTGTCAGAAATCCTAAGACACACCTGTGCGTCGGCAGTGGTACTTCTGAGAAAGTTCAGGCATCATATCCAAACAATTGCCTTGTTTCTTTTCCCGCACGAATGGTCGTGGAGCTGATTTGAGTGTCGGCGGCGTTTCCTCTGGGGAGGGACAGTGCCAGAACATGCCAGTCCGTTAGCCAGCACGGCAGACTCGCGGTGGCCCCTCCACTGTTTGAACCTCTTAACACTGTCTTCTCTACTGCTCTCTCCAGGTGATCCCCTGCCATTTCTCCCCAGCTCACTGGTCATGTTCCGCCCTGTGAAAACTCCCTATTTATTCTGATAGCTTTAATAGCGGTGTCCATTCTGTTGCCTAGCTCTGCAAACTGCATACAAACACACCTCTCCGCCCCCTGGTGTTTTCCTCCGTGGTGTCGAGGACTCAGTCTGAATGTGTGGATCTGTTCTGGAGGGAAATGTGCGCCTTATGTTTCTCTCAGTTTCCACTCTGTGTCCACCTCCCCTTTTATGAGTCTGGTGTGCCTGTCCCTGCCAGCCATTGTGTGTGTGCGCGTGTGTGTGTGTAAAAAGAAGAGAACGTTGCGATCCTCTTGTGTGTCTGAACTTTTCACTCCAAGTTCTAGTTCATGAACTCGGGGTGGGTGGGAGGGGGGAAGGGTTGGGTAGCGAGGGCTCTGTGCAGCTCTGGAGAGAAGCCCTACCAACCGTCTACCAACAGTCAATCTTTTATTTATGTACCTCTGCACTTTTGGCTGTGGTGACTTCAGTACTTAAGTAACTATCTAAACTGTATTTTTAAGAATTTTATACAATATTTACATGCAATACAATATGAATAGATTTTTGCCAACCTTTTTTAAAATTCTTATTTAATTCTTTTTTTTTTTTTTTTTTTTTTTTGCCATGTTTTGTCATTATACATACAGAAACATGCCCATCAATTGTGTTCTTCTAGGCAAAGTGTTGCATAATGAAGAAGTTCCCTGAATGTTGTATTGTGTATCATAGTGGTGGCAGTCAGACTCCATGGAACAGGTGTTGGGAATATGTTTGATGTATGAGCTAACCTTGTTGATATCATCCAGTATAAGTATATCATGGAGGAAAAGGTGGACTTTTCAGTGAGAATAAGTATTTTTATGTGTATGTCCTATTATAATTTGAGTGTTTTTAACTCAAAGAATGAGGCAGTGTTTTATTTGTCCGTACTCTATGAGGTATGGTTACAAAACCCAGGCACAAACTGTCATCCCCTCTTTGGTTCAATATTACTGTTTTCAGCAAAGTGTGGTCCCTTACAGCGTAACACGGAAACCACCATAGGACAGGATTCCATGGTGAGAGGAAGCATTTCACATGACTATATTTATACATATATGTATATGTTACATAAGCATAAGTAGACCATACTGTGTGAAGTTTAACCGGATAAAGTGAGAAGAAACGGCGTTGGGTGACTTCCTTCTCCAGACTCTGTTAGGAATATGAGGTGGCATGTGCTGAGGGCCGTTTCCTGTGTCAGTGAGTGTCATGATGTGTCTGTGACAGGGGACTGGGTTGGCTGTATTTATCAAGGGAGGGTTTGCTGGGGGGGGGGGGGTCGAATACTGTTCCATTTATTTGGTTAAAGCTACCATGCGTTAAACAGCAGAACAACCCAATTTGGTATTTTAAACTTGGCATACAATGCCACCATGTGGCCATACAATGCAAGTTGTAACCAGGACATTTTTTATTTTATTTTGGGATCATATTATTAATAAAGTAATTGAGTACTGTCTTTTGTTGTCATGGTTCATATTAGACCTGATTTTGGACTTTGGAATCTTGAGAGTGTGTCTGTGTGTTGATCTATGGGGGAAATGAGGCACTAGAGATCAAATGGTTGTCCTGACAAGGGTTGTAGAGTCAATGGGGTTTCAAATCTGCTATGCTACTTAGTTTTTTATTTTCTAAATGAATAACTGTTTAACGGATGTTCCTCTTTACATGTCTGAAAATCAGCCAGGACAAGCTTTCAGTTATGCTATCCCATTTTTCAGAATTGTGTAGGCGTGTGGTGTTTCCCTTAAAAAAGGAGGAAAATAGCTGCTCTCGGGATTTTACAACAGTTTTTCCAGGAAATGGGCAAAAATGCTCAGGATGTTGCCGAATAAATAACTTTATTTCTCCACGTTGATGAAACACAACGTACATTCATTTTCTCTTCCCTTAACAGCAGTCTATTTACATGCTCAACTGTAGACACTGCTTCCCCACCCAATAGTAGAACGAAATGCTATCAGAAATGGTGTTAAGGGTCAGGTAAAACCGGTATTTTGTGTCTTGAGGTGTTGAGATATGCAAGAGACTGACAGCTTGGCTTGTAAAACATGTTTTCCCAAGGCTCGTTGTTGCGTTCAAAATTTGACATTGTCGCATTGGGTTCCTTGGTATAGACTGACTACAACAGCAGTAGCTAAAATTCAGTGTCTTCATAAGCATCAACTTGTCAGTAAAGGAAATCATTTGGGAAAACAACAAAATACTCGGCCACCTTCATTTCCTCCACATTTGATAGAATATTTGTTATAACATTTTTTTATTCAGCAAGCATTACGTAGCCACTCTCCTTGGCAAGCTAAGTTAATATACAAGTCTTTAAACATAACATGTTGGTCTTTCGTGTGCAGCTTTACTCTTGTTTAAAGTGGAATTGCTCTAACGTCTTAGGAATAATATTAGATTACTTGTACGAAAATGTATCTTTCCTTAACTTCAAGTATTTCATCAGTCAAAGGTGCTGGAAGCCAAAGACTTATTAACAATTCAAACTGATTTCTTCCTATTCCAATATATTGTTTGCGAGTAATGACACAAAGTTGACAATAGTAAACCAAACCTACTGAATTTTGAATAAGACTCCCTCCTATCAAGCACAGTAGGTCAGAATGAGACAATACAGGGTTTTCCGCATTCCACACAAGTAATTCACAATGTTCAGTGTATTTAAAAAAAAATATACGAGTAAACATCTGTCCACATTTGTCTTAGGCATTATTGGATCTACAATCTTTTGGAAATGCTTTTACATGTGTACTGTTTTCTGATGAGATGATGCAAGGTAACTCCAGACAACAGTTCTCACTAAAGACCTTCTGTGGTGCTGCATTGTACAGACATGCATACAAGCAGTGGTGGACAATGTCATACGGATGGCCAAAGATACATTTTTAACTAATAATAAGTTGACATATATAATTGGAAAACAAATTTGAATAATAAAATTGTTTTAAATACCAGAGAAAAAAGATGGGAGCAAAACATATTTACAGTATTTAACAATGGTCAAAGCAAATGTACACAGAATAGTTACGAAACATTTTAACAGGACCAGGCAATTGCGTAGGCTGTATGACATCAGAATACATAAAGCACATTGGATACAAAAAGTATTACTGTCAAATAATATGGCTTGAATGCTACAGTTTCTTAGCAGGAAGAAAGTGATTTGCATAATCTCTGTAAAACAAGGTATGTGAAGCCAAGGCAATCTTCCTTTGTCATTGGCCATCTCATGATTAGTGTGTGGACAGAACAAAACGCAATGACACTTTCATCAAAACTTGTAAACAAGACCAACACAAAGCAAAACAATACAGTAATAAATAGGACAATGATATGTTCTAATTCCCTGCCAATTCACTTCAACCTTTAAACCCAGACCAGCAAACTCTGGATGTGAGGAAAAACCTTTCAGCTGAATAATTAATCTCCAATGTGTATTTGGTCCAAATAATTTTTTACTTTGGCAAAAGGAAAACAAGAAATAATTGAGTAGCGCTTTTTTTAAAACATCACCAAAAACGATCTTTTAGATTCCATTAGCCTCAAGTTTCACAGTACAATAACACCTTATCAGATACAACTGTACTTCATCTATCCTATATTATTGTTCTTCATCACAATAATACAAATAAATAGTTGAACTTATCAAAAACTCAAATCAAAGATTAACAATGGCTTCCCACAGATGTTTATATTTTTTCCTTTACAATACCCACAAAATGTAAACAAAAACCCAATAAACAAAGCAGAAAGCTAGCAAGACCATGTTCACAAGAGATAGAGGAACTGCACAGGATGTGGTTGTATGTCTGTATGTATATGTGTCTGTGTGTGTGTGTGAGAGACTTCGGTGTGCAGGTCTTTTGTCACAATTCTTAGAATCTGCAACAGCTCTTGTCCCAGGTCTATTTGGGGGACATGGGCTTGTCAGGGGTGCTTGGGGTCACCACCTCTTTGTAGAATTGTTCGATTTGCTCTTTGTACATCTTCATGACCACTGGCCTCTTCAGCTTCATTGTAGGCCCTTGAGAGAGAAAAACACTGAGTCAGAGCCAACCTCTAAAGCACCTCCACACGCCACAGAAGGGGAAAACTACTGGACTGTAGCATATTATTAAATATCCACAATGTGATACACTGTCTTATACATGGAGAGACCACTGAAAACATGATGGAACTGGAGTGTAGCCAGGACAAATACAACACACCGCAAGTGCTTCAGAAACCCAAGAGAAGAACGCGGCACTAAACCAACGCACACACGGCCCTCCCCTGGAGCCTTACCCAGCTCTCCCCCGTTGATGGAGAAGTCCTGGCCCAGAACGGACCACTTCTGGATGCGCTGGGCGTTGGAGGTGGCGTTCTCATTCACGCGGTTTATGCCTTCCTGGATCCCCTCATGGACCAGCCGGTCCCGTCCGCTGGCTATTTCGGAGACTCTGGAGGCCTTGCTGCCCAGCTTCCGGCACAGCTCTATGGCCTCGGGCGTCAGTTCGTCCTCAGGCGCCCCGGTGTCTCCGTTGACCTGACACTGAGGAACACAGGAGGCAGGCCCTTCGCTGGATGAAATGGTCCCTTTCGGCCGCACCAAATCAATCTGAGCACACGGACACTAGCGGTGGCATGGCCTAACACTAACCAGCCTTTGGACTGTAGAGCAGTGATGACGTTCTCTGGAGTGATGAATCACACTGCTCGACTGACCATTGATGGATGCTAGTAGAACGCCAACTGCCTCAACGCCTCCGCAAGTTGGGTGGAGGAGGAATTACGTTTACTCATGTACCTGTACTAAGCCCAACCCAATTAAACAGCTCTGGGATCATTTGAAATGGCAACTGCGGCCTAGGCCTAGTCACGCAGTGTATACCCTCACTAACGGTGTTGTGGCTGAATGGGAGAAAATGGCAAAAAATCTAGTGTAAATATATAGCACGAAAGGTGTGTGTGTGGGGGGGGGGCAACTCCATATTACAGTCTTGATTTTGGAAGATGTACACACTTCAACTTATTTTTGGACACGTGTTGTAGTTTAAAATGTGTCACTAAAACAAATTACACATCACAGTCTATGTGTACTATTCTGGAAGAGGTTATGCATTTGAAAACAATCAACCACAAAATAATAATTTACAGTACTGCAATATGCCTTCTTCAATTGCTTCTGGTCTCTAGTCTGCTTCAGAAACTCTGGTAGTATACCATTACATTTTAAATGACGATGCACTTTGCTAAATGCCTACTAGGGGGCAGTGCAGCAATATTGAATTGTACACCTGGTAGAAAGGTTTTGCTTAACAATTTGGAACCTCTATGAGCGTCAGCCTGAATATGATCAGCAGCAGTAACAACTTTTACACAGCACATTGCCATTTTAGAGGCCCTCTTATTAGGCTGCTCGTAACAATGCAAGGTGCTGTTCTATTATTGGATGCTCTGGAAGTGGCCACAACGGTTGTACATTAACAAATATATTCAGTAACATCCTGTCCATCATTTATCCATCCGTCATCGTTTGTCAGAGTTAAATGGGGTGTTGGTTGTATGTGCTTGTGGTTTCACAGTGTCACATTACCATAGCTGACTGTTCTTACCTTAATGGTGAGCAGCATAGCAAGGAACTTCCGCTTGTCTCCAATAAGGATGGCGTTGCTAACAAGAGGCACGGCCTCCTTGACAGCATCTTCAATGGGTACTGGAGGGATATTCTCTCCACCTGCTGTAATGATCAGCTCTGGAAACACAGGGACGGGGTTTTGAACACAGGGACTAGGTTTTAAAGCAACAGGGACAGGGTTTGAAGCACAGGGACGGGGTTTTGAACACAGGGTCGGGGTTTTGAACACAGGGACGGAAGCACAGGGACTAAAGCACAGGGACTAAAGCACAGGGACGGGGTTTTGAACACAGGGACGGAAGCACAGGGACTAAAGCACAGGGACAGGGTTTAAGCACAGGGACAGGATCAACAATAGGACTCTGGGATACGGTTGGTGGTATTTGTGGGACAGGGTTATAGGTAGCGTAGAGGACACAATGTACCTTTAATGCGTCCAGTTATGAAGAGGAAGCCGTTCTTATCGTGTTTGCCCAGGTCTCCAGAGTGCAGCCAGCCTTCATCGTCCAGGGCGTCCTTGGTCTTGTCGGCCATGTTGAGGTAGCCCATGAAAACGTGGCGCCCCCAGAAGCAGATCTCCCCATTGCCCTCCTGGTCAGGACTGTGGATCCTAGTCTCACAGCCCGGGATGACCTTACCACAGCTGGACAGGACCAACGCAGACAAGTTAGTCCCGTGCAGTCCAGGAAACATACCCTTTGGGCCGTTGTAGCCAGCGGGCCGCGCGTCTGGAGAGGGCGGGAGCTGCGTTCTGACGAGGGCGTACCTGGTGAGGCGGAAGGCGTCGGACTGTGAGATGGTGTGAGGGCCGGTGCTCTCGCTCATGCCATACAGCTCATACAAAGGGATGTCCAGGCTGAGGAAGAACTCCAGAGTGTCCTTGGTGATCGGGGCGGCTCCGGTATAACATTTGGTACAGCGGTCCAGACCCAGAGCCTTACGGACCTTGGTGAACACCAGCTTCTTGGCCAGGCGGTAGTTCACAGGCGTCCTCACCACAGCCCCGTTTCTGAGAAGGCGAAAGGCAAAGCAGAGGTTCAATACAACATCAGGATCACGTCTGCCTCTTTAGACGGTTACATTAAAGGTTAGGGCTTTGTGACACAGTACTAAATAGATCCCTGTATAACACATACTGGTTCATCTTCCTGAGGTTGGTTTGAAGCCCCACTCCTTTGGCCCAGACCGCCACCTTCCTTCGCACAGTCGAGGACTTGGCCCCCGTGGACTTCATCTTCTCCTGCATCTTCTCCCAGACGCGTGGTACCCCCATGAAGGCTGTGGGACGCACCTCTCTCATTGTGTTGACCAGGGTTCCCTGAGATCAAGCAGAAGGAGCTCAGTCATAGTGAACATTGTGTTTTGTATCTGAGATTTGGCTTGCCTATTAATCATTTAATACACTGTGTAGAAATAGTACTACATGCTAATTTTATAAACACTGGCTATTTAAAAAAAAAAAAAAAAAAAATACAACCAACAACAAATCTCGACATACAAGACTCTTATGAATCTAATTTAATGTGATTGTGACTCTGTAATGAAATTCCTGCCATCTGTTCATTTTAGTACAGCAAGTACACAAAGCTGATAATCATTGGTGTGCAATTCCTAAGAAAGAAACCTAGAGTGGAGTAGCGCTCCTGAGTGTGTGGCTTATTCTCTTATTTTGTGTAGAAAAGCCCATTTATGAAGAGCAGATATTCTAACAAAATGGTAGCCATTTGGATCGGTACATGTACCCTTTCGTTTATCTTGGGAAGAGGGCAACAGGATTGGGAACCACATTGGATATTATATTGCTATAATAAAACCTTGTTGCTGATATTATGATTATCATGAATCCTAATGTATAGGGACTCAATACTCATCTCATTTCATTTAGATCCGATGCTTATATATTGCTCACCATTTCTCCTGTAGAGACCCATGAGAAAACTTGTTTTCATCAGTCATGTAAATATAAAAGCGCTGAGAATGTGTTTTGCACACTACTCAAAGACGTTTGATTGTCTAAGCTACAGAAAGCTATGGAATGCTTGATGCAAGTACAGGTACATTTTAACAGATATAACATCAAATATATTCATGGTTAGACCCTCACCTTCAGTGCATCTGGCTGGGCAAAGTAAGTGGCTCCTCCAACCTTCATGGTGACCCAGATGTCCACCATCTGAGCGGCAATGTGACTGAGGGGCAGGTAGCTGACCACAACCTCCTGAGACTTGGTGGCTTCAGTCAGGCGCACGTGGCGGCCCACCGACAGCGCCGTCCATGTCAGCTGGAAACAGTGACATCACTGGTCATTGAGGGGTTCACTTTAAGTCTACCGACAGCGCCGTCCATGTCAACTGGAGACAGTTACATCACTGGTCATTGAGAGGTTCACTTTAAGTCTTCCCGACAGCGCTGTCCATGTCAACTGGAAACAGTTACATCGCTGGTCATTAAAAGGTTTACTTTAAGTCTACCGACAGCGCGGTCCATGTCAACTGGAAACAGTGACATCACTATTTATTCAGAGGTTTATTTTGAGCTTTGTATCCAAAAGTGGATACTGGACAATTCAAATGATTATGATGTTTTGTTCAAAGCACGCGGTTCAGTTATATGGAGAATGTCATCTGTTTACAGAGATGTTAAGTATAATATATAATTCTGTAAGTATAGCCACATGAGCCATAATGGCTTGACTAAGAAGAGTAATGGTGTGAATGAACAGCACCTGGTCACCTGGTCTTGTCCCTCCTGGTTTTACTCCTGTATTTGTACAAGAGAGATTTCTACATTTAGGAAATCAGATACCTTTTTGGTTCAGAGAGCAGACGTTACACCAGGCCAGAAATCTGTTGTTGAACTGAATATTTGTTTGGGGTAAAGAAAATCATTTTACTGAGAATGTGAATCCCTTCTAAAGGTGTTTCTGCAGAGTTGCCTAGCATTATCCTCATCTCCTAGTAAGTCAACTTGTCTTTCCAGTTCCACTGTGTTTTATTATAGATTCTTGGAATGTTACAACGCCTCCCATCAGATTAAGTCACGGGGTTTGCCATTGTAAATATTAGGAAGTCCCTGTTTCAGGTATGCCAACTATGGTTGTAGCTATTAGCACATTTCTTCTCCAGTTTGTTGAGTCAAGTTGAAGGATACTCTGCTGTCCTTTTGAGTTGAGCGATTTGCTGGCTATGCGGGGTAGACGTAGTGGCGATGTCTTCCCTTTTAACCGTTTGTACAATAATAGACATCTTGAATTCTTTAGTAAGTACAGTGACCAGTTTCTCAAGTACAGCAGATAGATAGGCCGCTGTTAAATGCTGGGTATGTTGTTCCTATATCATAAGTAGATAGCAGAAGCCCAAGGTGTAACACTGCACCTGGTAGGCTAATCACTGGAAATCTCTATTCAAAAAGATGCATTATGAAATCTAATTATTTGCTACAAAATAATATCGCACCTCTCAAGGCACGCCATGTCACAGGAAGATCCTTCAAAAAAATCTTTGAAATTGAGCCAAATGTGGGAAGATGTTGGGTGTCACTCACATTGTCGTGGCTGAGCATCACTCCTTTGGGTTGGCCTGTAGTTCCTGATGTGTAGATCAGTGTGCAGCATTGGTTGGGCTTCTGGGTTGCAATGATGCCATCTAGCTGAGTATCAGGCTCACCTCGACCAAGCTCCATAAAATCGGCCCACTATGCGGAAGAAAGGCAGATGCATTCACACCAGTCATGTTATCAGTACACACAAGGCACTTTTCAAACTTTTACTAGCATTTCTTAAAAACTAAAACATGAACAATATAAAAATAAATCTGTTCATACCGTGTAAAGCTTGGGCCTCTTCTCTTTCAGCGCATCTTTGTACTGGATAATTGCCTTCAGGTGAGGGAGTTTGTCTTGGATCTGGGAGGAAAAGTATGCATTTTGGGAAAAAAGAATAAACAGTGGAGTTATACAAATTTTGAAGGTGTACTTCCAGCCCTGTCATGAATCAAAGCAAATCAAAAGCCATTCTGTGCTCACCTGAAGAATCTTCTGCAGCTGTTTTTGGTTCTCCACCACAATAATATTGGCCTTGCAGCTCTCTGCTACGTACTGACATGCCTCTGGGGAGTTGGTGGTATAGATGCCCACCGCAAACCCACTGGAGACACAGAACAGGACGGCAAGTACGTTTTAATTACCATGAAAGCCGAACGGATTACTTTCCATTACAGTTGAAGCCACTCGCCACACCATTGGCAATGTTACGCTAATGATGATAGTGCAACCGGAGCTGCACTGTTCACTGGAAAACTCTCCCGTCCTTCCTTTCATGTCGTTTATGCTTACAGCCCCATACTTAACTGGCAGACAATGTCATGCTATCGTTCTCATGTTCAGGTTTGTCGTCAGGTAGATTCGAGTTTACAGTAAATAGGACTAGGGTCCAACCCGTTAAAAGTAGTGTTGAGACTTACCCAGCCAGAATGGCAGCAATGTCAGAAACGAACCACTCAGCAGAGTTGAAGCCCAGAATGCCAACCCCGTGGTATTGCTCCAGGCCGAGCTGTGGACAGACACGCATGGGTACGATCACTGTCAACAGCATATTCATCCAATTTTCAGAAGTTATGGGGAGGCAAAGCCATGTGTCAATGACCCCAATTAACCCTCAACCAGAGAGGGAGCTTTTATAGCAACAGCAGACATACGGCCTCACATGTGGTTATAATCACAGAAATATTCAGAGTGGCTGTTGGAGCATCTAGATCTGTGGTTGGAAACATGTTACGGACGTCTTTTCAATGTGTGGTGTTAGAGTAGAGTAGCATGTATACCAGAATCTCCAAAAGGTCAATTGCAAACTACTGATAACTTGCAGGCAACTCATGAGTAGTTTTGCCTTACAAAACCAACGCTAACACAATGTGGGGCAAGTCACTTTCTGTAATACTGCCTGTTATTCTGTGTCGTGCATCCGTTTGTTAATCATGGTGCGTAGACAGCTAAATCATTATCTGTATTGGGTTGACAGAATTATCCCCAGAACCAACTTACTAAATACTATTCATCTATTTTAAATAACCATGTATGTAAAACCACATTTTTATTTTAGGCAACAAGCTGGGGAGAATATAACAGAGGGGATCAACCTCTCAGGGACTAGATGACAGAACCAGTCATGTGCACAAACCACTAGGCCACCATGCGGCACAGCAACATCCCGTTATCACACATAATGATTCTGGTTAATGTTAATTATTGACGTTTATTATTTATTGTTAAGTATAACAATTAATTATGAATTAATCATTTTTGAGAGAACCCATACAGAATTTAAAGTAGCGCAGTACACTTTCCTGTACACAACGAACCTGAGGAAGTTGCAGTGGGGGGGGGGATCATTTTCTTATACCAATTGGAAAGCTAAAAAAAAACAAATTTGAAAGCTAGTTTAAATGTTTTTATTTCTTTAAGTAGTACTGCTGGAAACCCCTGACGTACATCGTCAGCTGACGAACAGGCACTCACGCACTGCTGATGAGCCTTTGTTATAAAAACAAGACGCGAGACCTCCATTACAACACAATACTTTACAGCTCTCATCTGTATGTAACCATCAGCAACAAACAAATAAATAAATCTGCTACTTTGTTCTGACCTTCGCATGAACAGCAGTAGCGTGTCACTGTGTCACTCCATACACACGTTCCACAGACTGTGTGTAAACTCACCTTGAGGAAGCTCTTCGCAGCAGTGCGGCAGTCCTGGTAGTACTCCTTGTAGCTGAGGGTCTTGGTCTGCTCTCCCTCCCTCCAACCCAGGGCGGTGTAATCGCCAAACCTCTCAACGGCAGACTTAAACATCTGGTCAACGGTGAGAGGGGGCTCAGCGGCAATCCCCGATTCCCCCATCCTCAGCCTCACCTTGCTGTCACCCCTGGATGTCCATAGGTCTGACTCAGCCACCGCCAGGGACAGAGAGTCTGGCCGATAGGCACTCACTGAGGGAGAAAGGGGTATTGGTTTTCATGTCAAATGAGGTACAAAAAAGAAATATTCTAAAAAGAAAATGTGTGTGCACAAGTTCACCACTTCTTGTAGCCAAAATAATGGATGGACAACCATTGCTTGCCTACCAAAGCACACCCAGATCATCACATTGCATCCACCCTTCTTGACAGACAGCGTCATGCACTACCCAAGCATTTGTTTTCATTTGGTGTGCATTTCACAAATGTTCTTTGCGATCCAAGCACCTCAAACTTTGCCTGCCCATAACACTTTTTTCCAATTTTCTTCTGTCAAGTGTCTGAGTTCTTTTGCCCAGCTAAATCAACGGTTGACATTGAGACTGGTGTTTTGCTGGTACTTTTTATTGAATCTGATAGTTGAGGATATGTGAAGCGTCTGTTTCTCAAACTGGAAACTGATCTATATGTCCTCTTGCTCAGTTGTGCCCCGGGGCCTCCTGCTCCTTTTCTATTCTGGGTAGACAGCGTTTGCACAGTTCTGTGTAGGTAGTAGTACACAACATTGTACAGGATCTTCAGTCTCTTGGCCATTTTTCACATTGAATTTCTCAGAACAAGAACAGACGGATGAGTTTCAGAAGAAAGTTCTTTGTTTCTGGACATTTTGAGCCTGTAACTGCTGATGCTGAAGACACTGAAATAGTCTGAAGAAGGACAGTTTATGCTTTTTTAATCACTACAACAAAATTGCGAAGTGATTTTCTTTTAAAATTATAAATAAAGATTAGAATGCAAAACGTGCCATTAGAACACAGGACTGATGTTTGCTAATAATGGGGCTCTGTACGCCTATGTAGTTATTCCATTGAAATGAGTAATTTACAACATTAAAAAATCAGATTTTCATTTCTAAGCGACCCCAGAAGTGAATGACTTTTGATTGATATAATGTATATTATCATAAATCAAAGGCCGGAGGGTATTTGTTTCGCAGACTATCATTCCCATGTGCTACAGAAACACAGCTAACAGCCTTCTGCTAAGGAATAGCACACATCCGGACATCAGAACGCATCATTCCTGGCTTGCCTCCTATTCAGACAGGCACGCCCAGAAATGAGCTCAGCCCGTCTAGAGCTCAATCTGTCCTTCTACTGACGGGAATCAACACTAGAACTAAAGCTGGTGTAATGAGTAGCACCAACATTTTAGTATGATATTCTGGGTGACGTTTGTGTAAAAATAAATCGGCGTCTACGCTTATAAATTTGCCTGAAACAAAAGCCACAGCAGCCGATTTTCCCACCTCGAAATAGTCAACATTTGTATGTTTGTGAAAACATGAATTAGATAAACACACTCAGTATGTTTTATGTTGACAATTATGTCTACAGTACTATCTATAAAGATCAACAGAGAAGGAAGTGTGGGTGTATGTGTTCGGCTGACCACGTTCTCAGAGTGTTGTGTTACTGTCTCTTAGCCGCTGCACACAGGACAGAGTGGCTGGCGGAACATTCTGGGAGTTCCGAGGGGCGTGTTTATGACCAAACATTTATAGATGTCCCACAGCCAGATGCTGTGCATCCTGGACGGTACTCCAGATAGTAGGTTTACGGGTTTATTAACTAAAACAAATCACTTTTGTCATTAAGGACGAACATAAACTAATGTAAACTGAAATACAAAGTACTGTTTCTGGGTTATCATACTGAAGAGAGGGATTTTAAGGCCAGAACAGGATGAGACAGGAAAGGGAAGTTTGCATGTAATGGAATCAAGTGGGCCTTCCTTTGGCCCATTTCCTCAAAGTTCAAAAAAGGACAATTCAATCTCACTTCAAAAGACACACCGTTATTTGTTAGCAAATCTCCCAACAGTGTTGGTGTGAACCACCATTTTTGTATAATCTAAAATTAGCAACCTAGTTTCCTGAACATATGTGACCCATGTTAATACTCTCACGGTGTGCAACTGCTTGAGGACCGTGTGCACGCTCACCTGTCTGTGTGTGTGGAAGCTGTTCAGGAGAAGGGTATGTGGAGCTGTTTGCCCCAGTTTCCTCTTCCCTCTCTGCTGCCTCCTCCTCGGATGACTCACTGAACGGAAAAACATTAGGCCATGTCATTTGGATTCCCGGTCCTGTCCTGCTCAACTGCAGCCGTGGGTTTGATGAATTGATGAAGCATTTCAGTGTGGCAACGGTTGGTTTCGCAAACTGACTGGATTTCGATTTTTAAAAAGGGAACCACTCTTACATGATCAACTCATTTAAAAGGGCAAGCGTCAACATAAACACACAGATCATAGAAACTGACCACACCGGGTCTCTAGACCACTAACCACAATCCCAAATGAATTGAGGAGTTGGTGTGTGCAGCATGCACACAGTTTATTTGGACTGCCATGGTCTGGTTTGGAAAGTAGAAACTTTCAGATGGATGATCATGCAACTTTTATTCCCCTCTCAAAACCTATTTACATTGTTACCATACGGGGTGTGGAATGTGTTTTTTGCTGTCATTTTTGTGTCATGAAACAGGTGGAGCCCTCAGACCAGAGACAGTGGTTTCAGGGTCACGTACGTACTTGGCCGTGGAATCAACAACAACGTCGTCCAGCGAGGCGCTGCTGTCCCCGGTACCACAGGCTGACTGCAAGCTTCCGACGTCCCTGGGAGGGTCCACAGTGGCTAAGGACATGGCAGCAGGCTCACACAAGGTCACTGGCAGGTTAGACAGAACGAACATATGACCCTCTCTTTCACCACATGACAGAAATCTCTGAAGGCTGAGCCGTAGCACCCCCATGACATAGCCCCTGCTGCATTTCCACACAGTGTGACTGTCATTAGCGTGTGACTGTCATTAGCGTGTGACTGTCACAATGCTCACGGGACTCCCGCCAGGGCGCTAGTGGCGTTGTGTCATAGGTTAATGTGTTGCGCTGGTCTCTTGATAAACCTAACAGAAGGTGTCCGACTCCTCACCCCGAGAAGCTCTGATAGATCTCCTAACTTCAGCTTTTCTATAGCGTGACAAAAAGACCAACAAACTGAAAAGGCTACATTACCAGCTCTATTACAAAAATACAAGCAACTGTAAACAAAATTGTGCTTTGGTCACCATGTATGTATGTTTTTTAACAATGAGGCCCTTTAAATAAATTCTTTCAGAACATATTTACCATATTTATTCAATGTGCTCCTTTCTTAAACCAGAAAAGGCCCAAGTAAACATTTAGGCCTAAGTGGGTTAAGAAACCTGCCTTTTGATAGGATATCAAGTGTACACAATGACAGGCAGATGTTGTATGCATGTCCTCATTTGGCAGGCTGGTTCATCTTCTGGATATTGGAATTAAATTGTAATGACATCTGAAAGAATCAGGCGGGGCGACCGGAGAACAGTTTAGACCCTGTTTTCAGCCCCTGCTGTATTTGTTCCACCCGAGAGTGGGAGAGCAGAGAGGTGGTGAATACAGGACAGGAACCGCGTCAGCAGTCTAGAACAATAACCACCATTGCTTCCTAACCTCGCAACTTACATTTTACATTCCCATTTTTGAGTGGCTTACCGTAAGGGCATTCTTTTTAAGTTGTCTTAGAAAACCATCACCTGCCAATCTCAGTAAGCACGCTTTCCTTTACCATTTGTTGGCAAAGCCAATTGCCAAAGATATCAAATTTAAGTGGATTTGAGGGTACGCAACTTAATTAAGACCCGGCCACCGACCAGGCCCACACCCGGCCACCGACCAGGCGCACACCCGGCCACCGACCAGGCCCACACCCGGCCACCGACCAGGGCCACACCCGGCCACCGACCAGGGCCACACCAAGCCACCGACCAGGCCCACACCCAGCCACCGACCAGGGCCACACCAAGCCACCGACCAGGGTGGCACCAAGCCACCGACCAGGGCCACACCCAGCCACCGACCAGGGCCACACTCAGCCACCGACCAGGGCCACACCAAGCCACCGACCAGGCCCACACCAAGCCACCGACCAGGCCCACTCTCAGCCACCGACCAGGCCCACACCAAGCCAACGACCAGGCCCACAACTTGCAGAACCAACATGAGACATGTTTCTGTATACCTAAGCATGGAAAAGTGTGTGTTTTGTATACCACTGCATTCAAAACACACACCAGCGCTTACTCTAGGCCTAGTGTGGGGTGGGCTGACATAGTTCACCAGTTGAGGACAATTGAACAGGGCAAGTGGAAAGAAAACAGCCACCATTGTGTGAGGGGTTGATCACAGAGCAGGAAAACAAACATAGTCCTTCCTTCAGCCCCTATTACAACCCTGCCAATTTCATAACACATAACAGTGAGTCGTTTGGCTGTAACGATTGTGAATAAAAGGTAGAACTTGTGCACTGGGAATCCATTTAACCCAAACCGAATGTCTGATTATTGGTTCAAAGCATAACAGTTCGAAAGACTGTCCCTCAGCGTGGCACAGCTTTTAACCCTGAAATACTTCACTGCATTACCCATCAATCCTGCAGCGCTTGGCTCAGCCCAGATCACCACACAGACACACACACAAATAAGGGTCCTTCTTCTTGATCTTCCACCAGCCAGAGCAGCAGCAGATTACCCCCAGTCACACACACCCTCAGGACCCAGCTGTGGCCAGGTTTCACTGTATTAGTGTGGGTGGGAGTTATTCTGCGAGTCCCGGGGTACTGGGTGGGGTCCCACATACCTGCATTGGGGTGCTATGAACCCTGTGCCTGGGGGGAGCTGCTTTGGCAAAGCCTTTACAGGCTCATTGGAATCCATTTCTGTTTACCAGCATTGCTATTGCCTATTGATCCGAGAAGGCTGACTCAAATGCTGTGACTATGTATTCAGAATACCGGAATCCCCGTCTCTTAATCCCTGAATCCCCCTTTTATTCCTCACCGGTGTCAACGCCCCCTTCCCCCCGACCTCCCAAATAAAATACTGCCAAATAGACTTGAAGGACCATGGAGTAAAGTTCATTTAAAATGTGTATTGCATGCAATAAAATCCAAATATCCAAATATTTACTGATCTAATAGTCTTCTGGGCATAAAATCTTACCAAAACTGTGAGTGACCGAAACTAAGCAGGGGCTCCCCTCGCCCCCAGTCACACCCAATAATTCCTTGAAGTGTACTGAATGTCACCACATTTTTAACAAATCTTTGCTTCACATGTTTCTGACACATAGCCACCTCACCCTTCTGCCTGGACCTGTTTCCAAAATGGCATTGGAGATGATCAAGTTTCTATACACCCAGCATCTGTTTCTGACTGCAGAGGTCTGCACGGAGCCCCAGTAATGCAGTGTAAACGGGGCTTAATTCTGCCTCATCCTATCCTGCCTCTATGTGGATGGCTGAAAGCTCCACCCCAGCCATACAGGCTATATCTGTGGTCCACAAGAGCTAGGGAGCTAGATGAACTGCTAATACAAATCAACCTTAAAAGCAGTTGTACAGAATAATAGAAACGTTAAATGTAGGAACCAACCTATTATGGACCGCTCAATGTTCATAGAGACACAACTTTCAATACAGCAGGCACACAGATCGTATCAGTCACATCCTAAGACAATGTACCCAGTGATGCTCAACAAATGCCTTTCCACAAGCCAAAGCCAGACAATTATGAATATAAATATACTTTATAGCATTAATTAATGTTAGATGTTAACTGGTTGACAGATGGCCAAGATGATCAGCCCAAGTGAAAGGGATATTACAATGTCTGAATGTATGTCTAATTACAAATCAATATAAGGACTTACAGTGCATCCTTGGAGGAAAACTCAAATTCCTTGTTTCAGTTTGGTTGCTGATTCTCTGGACTGCGTAAACACGCTCTGTACTCAGTCTGTCAATAGACAGAAAATAGGCTAGCCTCTTCTCAGTCTATTCAGTGTAATCATCATTCATTTTCAAATGCAGGTTTGGTCCCTCCTATAAAAAACCCCACCCTCTCGGTGCAAGTCGGTTTCCTGCAGACTTACACTTCCCCCACTACGATACCAACACTACAGCCCATCTCATTGGCTGAAACGGCTCACACCACAAGACTCATCCCCCATATATGGTAACGCCAGTCAAATAAATGCCAGGGGGAGGGGAATGTTCTGCAGTTGGCGGAACCCTCTTTCCTTGGTCTAGTCGAGGAGGACTCCGTGAGTCCTCAACCCTTCCCCCTCACACTTCCGCTACACGATGCAACTCTGCTAGCGGGGTTACTACAGTACAAGGAAAGGGATGTTCACTTAATTATCGTGACGATTTCCTATAGCTACCTAGCAGCTGTGTCAGCCGGCGTTTTATGACTTTTCAGACACAAAACAGATATTGTCAAGATGACAACGTTTATTGTTATATATAAAAACACACACTGACTTTTTGAGTAAGTTTCCACTTGCAATGGAAAACGCACAGTTTCAGTTCATGAATTTGGACGATGCTAATTCAAGGCTGGGACTGAGGAAAATAGTGGATTGTTGTAAAAAATAAAAAAAATACTCAGGGCCTTCAATAATTTCTCGGCATATGCAGATGTCGCCCAGGTGAGCATTTAGGTCAAGCTATCCCTTTATTAATATGTAAATAAAAATGTACACAAGCAACAAAAAATTTGCGCCTTCATGCCAAACTCAAATGTACATTTACCTGGTTGTTTACGTGGAGCTCTCTGACCCAAATGCTGTTGCTAGTAACAAAGTTGATTTGGTGCTAGTTTGAGATGTTCTTAATTGCTTCCTAGCAAAAATGTGGCAAGCCACACTACTATTCTCACGTGTATTTATTATTATATCCACTCTAACTCCTCCTACAGTTCTTGCACTACGGAGACATGACAAGTATCAAAATGTGAGTCTCGTTTCCGATTGCGCTGCTATTGTTTTGTGGATGGTTTCGTAACAAGGTTTAGGAACTTTTCACGTTTTGAGGCCCAAACATAGCCACACTGAACGAGTGGTAGCTATCCAATTACATAATTCAAACGTTCCAGAATGAGGCCATGCTAATAGCTGCTGGGTCTGAAGTTTGCAAGTAACGCTAACTAGTTACAGTACCCTTTATTCAGTGACTATGATATGGCACTGGCTTCGACAATGGAACTTACTTTGACATGGTAAAGCTGAAGTTATTTTGCAAAAAAACGTACAGAACCCAACTTGCTACGTCCCCGTTATTCCACTCCAACACAGATCGAGCAAGACGTCATCGTTAAAGCATTAGAACAGCACATCCGGGAGCTTTGGCTCGCAACGCGTTCCCTCCTTTTTAACCATTGGTATTTATGTAAAATAGCGGTACAAAACAACACCAATAGAGAGCCAGCAGAATTATTTGTTTTATGAAATGACCCCAAATACATCAAGTCAATAAATGTCCACTACGCCTGCCATAGTATGCCCAACACACATAGAAAATATTGATTTGGTCCATTTTAAATCATATACCTCCTTCAGTCTCCAGTATCAAACTGGTGCAATAACCGCACTATGGCCAGTGATGTCCTACTTGGACATCTATCTCTACCTTAATGTAAGCAAACGTAAGCAAATTGCCTGTGAAATTGTTCACTTTTCATTCCTGCAGTACAATAGAATGTATGCTAGCAACAGCAATGTGCTCTGACAATTGACCTAGCCAGCTACGTCTGTCTTCTTTGGGGGAGAAGTACGTAATACAGATTAAGTCTAATTTATTTGGAACCCTGAAATCATGATACATCGAAGTTAGACAAGTTTAGCATTTACATGTTAGCCTTAAGTCTCAATGGGCTTTCAATAAACTAAACACAGGAATAGTATTTATAGATAGCCATCTGACAATAGCATATAATTGTTTATCGGTCAAAGCAGTACCTAACTTAACTGATACTAAAAGTTTTCCACAAACACAAGTGTGTGGAGGTGCAGAGTCCCATAGCTTCCCAGCGTTGTTTTCCCTTCGTATGACTTGGACCCATAAAGACATATCAGGATCTTTTTAGGACATAGCAGGGGAAAATTTCCGATCAGGGTTTTTTGTTTTATAGTTGGTACACAGCAACACTTCGGCATCACAAGTGCTAATAATTAATTTATGCCGGCCTTGTTTACATTGTTGTAGTCTACACCCGACGCGGGTTTATTTTCCGCAAAAAAAGGGGCGTGGATATGAGAGCCAATTCTGGATGACGTATTACCCGACTAACGTATCTGCCGGAAAAGTGACGAGTGACAATTTTCGCCGTGTACACAATATAAAAATGTATCTCCGATGCAAATCTTGTCACGTTCATTTCAATAAAACTAGTGCAGTGTAAAAACTTCGCCCACACCAAAAAAAGTCTGTCTCGAGGAGATAAATAGTGAGAGAAGCCTCAAGTCAACAATCACTTTGAAGACGCTACGTAAACCATTGGTTGAGAGCAGAGCAATGATGCACCAGGCAACCATAGCCAGAGCTCTGTACAACAACGTCCTTTATGGGAGGATGGCAAGAATTATGCTACTCAAGAAGTACCATCTGAAAGCGAGTCTTTGGTTTGCCTGAAAACATAAAAGTGAGATCAAGATGGTGTTCTGTCCTAAATGAGCTAATATGTGGCTCCAATGTAATACTGCGCATTGCTCATTAAGATAAATTCTGCAGAAATCACATGTTTCAGTCTGCAACAAATTTAGCTAGGGGGAAATGAATGTCCCAAGACGAATGGGACAAAATCCATCTGAAACTAGATGTGAAATTTGTACATATCTACCAGAAAACACCTGGTGGCTCTACCAAATGATAATGTGTGAGTAATTGGTCTTACTTTTGCAATAGTTACTTATTTCAGGATTATTCCTTAACATCTCAATGCCCATTTCTAGAATATTGTCTAGCCACTTGTCTGAAACTATCACTGCAATAGAAAGTCTTGAACACCTCTCCAAAGTCAAAAGGGGAATTCTGTCCCCTGTAGCAACAATAGGATGTAGACAATCTATCCAAATATACTTGTTTGGTTTTAAAGAAGGCCGCCTTTGGGCTGAAACACTAACAGTGATTTGTGGACTATACTAAATTTTTGAAAAACATCCGTCTATTTCCTTGTCTTATACCAATCTTAGCAGTGTAATTAGCACCTGATGACTAGAATTTAGAGGGATTCCCCCCCCCCCTGTCTAATCTCTTTAGGGCAATCATGGGTATCAATGCAAATGTATATATTTTCAAAGTGAATTACCAAAATAAGGAAAGTAAGTGACTCTGCTTCTTTTGCTACTTTTGAACCCATACCTAAAAGTGCAGAGGATGTGGAAGTTACTTTATTATAAACAAAATACTTTTGCAAAGGGCCTTTTGTAATATTGTATTTCACTTAATCTTCTACACGGTGCGAATATTTATCACATTAATTACTGATAGTCAGCATACATATGACAACATTTTCCACTGGTGCCCAAGAATTATACAATACAGTAAAAATGTACTTTATTTGTACATAAACATTCATTCAGTACCTATATTTGTTTCTATGTTTAGACTGCTGTCTTTTACGTGTGTGATAAATACATGTTTTTGGTTCAAACAATCAAATGGTATGCCTTTGAAGAGTATTCAGAGCCTTTAACTTCCTCCACATTATGCTGGGTATAGACTTATGTCATAATCGGTTAAAATGCCAATAATGGCATAACAGCAAAGCAAAAACAGAATTTTCCACAGGTGAATTCCAATAAACAAAGATATACAAGTATATAACAAAACAAGATGTGTAGAAAGAAAAGGGGTCTGATTTACATCAACTGATCTGTAGCAGTGACACAACTTTTACTCCTTTTACCGAATGAGACCGGAATAAGATGAGGACAGTACTGGGTCTAAAGTGAGAGGAGACTACAAGTAAAAGGGAACAGATATAGGGACTGGCAAGAATGTTTCAATGGGATATCTCAGGCACGATCTTGTCAATTATTTTTCAAACATTACCTAAAACATTCCCTGCATGTGTATTCATGTCATTTATGGCAGTAGTACAGTAAAAAGTGGCCCTTTAAGATTCCAGATTTAGGTTATGCTCAGTTTTGCCACCAAAGGAAATATCCCATATATTCCACAAACAATTGGTTTTCAGCATAATTTTGAGGCCACTGAAGTTCATTTCAATCACTTGCCCAACTTGAATTTAATTTAACGTTAAATATCTGTCAAAATATCTGTCAGAATGAACCATAGTAACTGCCACGTTTTTCTTATACAAGACCGACGCTTAAACGAAAGGAAACGTCACCCGGAAATGCTTGCATACCTACAATTATTTGTATTAATAAATGTATGTCCAATTGTGTATTTAGAGACATACGTATCTTACGGCATAATAAAAACAAATGCTGATTTAACAAATAAGTCGGGTGTGGGATTTCTCGTTGAAAATAAAAAAATAAACAAAGTTAGCCTGAATACGAGCTGCTATGACCGAATGTCACATGTGTGCCGGTGCGTGCACTTGTGGCTAGCCGCGAACTCAATATCGCTACATTTCTATAATATCTTAGATTTCTGCTACTAGTACCTAACAATCTAATAAAATGACAAAATGTCCCAGTTCCACAAAGAAACATGTACATTTTAACAGCATCCTCGTGAATAAAAGTATTTATAACTCCCCTTTCTCACAAATCATAGCATTAGGTTACAAGCACAGTTGAGTAATCTAAAAGACTGGGAAGTAAATTAAAGTAATATTAAAAAATTACTTGGAAACTTACCGTCAGTACTGTCAATAGAAAGCAATCATACAAGTTCCAGCTGGAAGCGAAGCAATGAACTAGCGACCTAGCGGGAGATATGGAAGTGAACTTGCCCTGGTCTACGTTCAGTACGAATGAACGTGGAACGTTCAATAACAACAACCCCTCCCCAAAAAAACGACGTACTCTGCTTCAACACACCCAGCCATACCCCCAGTCCCATACTTGTCTGTCCGTACAAATCGATACGCAACGTAGTAAACGTTTATGAAAATAGGATGAATCTTGTGTGCTGGTGCAGAATCTCTGTGATACGGAGTTTAAGAAGCACTGGCATTTTTTTAACTGTACCCTGTATTCAGGTTTATGGTTTATATGTGGTGTGCAATATTTTCCATTTTCATCCACCTCACTAATGTTGCATTTCTGTCAGTCCTGATATCAAGTGGTAAAACATGACCGACTGAATAACACGGGCTTTCACTCATTTACAGCACGAACACCTCTCAATTTTGTATCATAATTTATAATTCTGTTTAACTTTTTTTCCGCTGAATAAGTATTATGAATCAGTTTAATGTATTTGAAAGAGCAAATTTAAAGGCGCAGTGGAAAAACCATGGAAGTCTACTGCCACCATGTGGTAAGGATATTACGTATTTATACGTGGTGTAATAAAGAGGTCATGCGTAACACATTTCAGATTGATTAATTGTTGTTATTATTAACAACATACTTATTATTACTTTTTTTGTGGTGACTATAGATAGATGGTGATTGTTTATTGACATCGGCATACGTTATCTATAACTATTTACTTATGCTACACCTGCGACATATCACTATTCTTTCCCTAAATGTGAAGTAGTTCTGGATAAAAATAAAAATATAGTAAAATATTTCCACAAACACCATTTTTTGACTTTTCAAACATTTCTAATTCGTGGATGAGAAACTAAAAGCTAAATCTATGCGTTATTGTCAGCCTGCAAAGTTTGTTTAGAGTCCAAGCGCCCACTAGTGGTGTAGTCTACAGGTCGATTTTCGCCTTATTTGGGCGGAGTCGATGCAGTATTCCCGCCCTAATATATTTTTTTAGACACTGACGTATGATGGAGAGGGTAGCAACAGTTGCCTCGAGACCCCCGCGCGCCATAGTGACTGTAGCCGTGGAGACAGTTACTTGCCAACGGGCTCAACACTCAGCAACAGCAGCAGCAGCAGCAACTGGAACTCATCGAGCAAGTGAGAGAGGGGAAAGAGAGCACAGCCAGGGCAGAACTTATACAAGGCAAAGGTGACTATATTTTTACAGAGTTGAGACGATACATTTATTCTAATATGGAATATAAAGATAGTTACTTTGGTATTAATCGCATACCAGTCCTTTTCACACCCTAGCTAGGAAGCTAACGTTACTTTTCTTTCGTCACATCCCCTCACGAATATGTCAAGCATTAGTGTGGCTAACTAGCGATAACTTACCGAACTAAATTAGCAAGGTTAGCCAGCTAACTAAGCAAACATGGTTTACGCCATTCAAAGATTGATTAACATACCTTTATATACGATTTCAAAGGAATCTATCTGACGTTCGTTAAGTTAGTGTATCAGTTGTCTATGCTATACCCGGGTTTAAACTTGACAGGTTGTTTGCCGAATTGAATGGTCGTTGTTTTCTTCTATCATTCTATATTTATGCTTATTGTAGTCTGAAACTGACAAGTTGGGTAGCAACAGGTTGCGGGTTTGCCAGCTAAAGATCTCATAACAGATGATCATAGGTGAAATGCTGTTGATAATTTTTATATTGTAGATGTGTGATATGACAACTTGCTGGAATGTTGTCTAGCTAACAAAATTAAAGCTATAGTGCAATACACATGACATGGAACACACCAACTTCATTCGGCGGGTTAAATAATGCTATTAGCTAAATCGGCAGAACTGTTTATCTGAGTTAGCCAACGTTAACTGGCTACCATAGTTGGGTCAGGTAACGTTAGCTAGTAGTAGCGTACTTCAAATAACAACAGGCTTAGGTATGCCATAGTATAGCCTAATTTTGGTAAATTCATATTTATAAGACAATATATACCATTTTACAAACACTCCTCTATAATGTGCTATACGTTCTCAATGTTAACTCGAAAGAGACCCGTCATAACTTGCTGTTCAATTTCTTCGTGCTGAATTTGGCTAGCTAAAATTATTTGCTAGTTCCATTATCATGAAGCCAACTGTCGTTTCTTGTGTTCTGTTCACTAGATAGCCTAAACTTTTCTCGTACATTAAACACTGGCACGAGCTCATTCCTAACGTTGGTTGTTGTTTGCTAACTTACTCTGACTTAAGCTTTAAAACAAACAACGGAACAAGCGTAAAACTTGTCGGTTTATTCGCCACACCAGTGAGTGCCCTACCGATGTCAATTTCGGTTTGGGGATGGGCGGGGAGTACTGATGGGGCAGTTTATTTTGCATGTTTTTTTTATATAAGCTTTTAAGAGTAAGCTAAAATAAAGCACATTTCTGGTTTCATATAACAATTCAGTAACCAATAATATGGTAATTCAATAATACTATTTAGAATGTTAGCTGTCTATCAATATAAAAAAAGATAACCAAACATATGTAATAATTACATGTGATGCTATTGTTATTATTATAGAAATAAATTGTGATTGCTGAATCATTTTTAAGGTATATGTAACATTATCCGGAAATGGTTCCTCAGATGTAATTGAACATAAAAAAAAAACATTTAGCAGACATGTATTCTGAGCAACTTACAAAAGTGGCTGCATACATTTCTATACCTTTGCATGGTAGGAAGCAAACTGCCAAGGGAATTAGACAATATTCAGACTATCCAATTGTTAGAATTATAATAATTTGCAAGGTAATACATTTACTTATTTACTTACTTATAATTTAGAAGTTTCTTGATCAAACCGTTTGTGCCCTATTAGGCATACAGTCATTATTGCATTCAATTTATTATGGTTTTTGCGTGCCACCCTATACGTGAAATTAACATGTTGTAAATGCACTTTTTAATGAAGTTGGTAATGGAACCACTTTTCAACATTCATTCAAGGTGTGATGTTATTACATGCAGAAGCTAGTAGTTGTATGACATCCTATCCTATTCAGCAAAGCCCCTCTTGTTTAAGTCTGAATATTGCATTTCATTCTCGGCCCCTATTACATTTGTGTAGGTTGAAACTATTATTTTTTTTAATTTTCACTTGTCCTTAGTTTATCTAATCTAATAAACATCCCTTTTAAGTCAACTTCCAGATGTTATTTTGTGAGACCTGTTCGCTGTAGTGGCAAAAATTGTTAGGAATCTTAGTGGCATGAGACATTATTTTAATGAACTCTGTCTGGTTTCTGGTAATGGAATACAACATCACAGGTGGACTTCAACATAGGAATCATCTCCCAAGGAGAACTGAATGATTCATGTTGAGATGCATTATTGATGAAACCCAATACCTGTCTCTGTTCACATACATTTGCGTGTACATTTTGTGTATTTTCAATTGCCAACTTCTTTTCAACTCAATAAGGGCGGTGCTCAAAGTTTCCTTTAAGAAGTTTACCTTTAGGACTCCGAGGTTGCACAGCAGTTCGAAAGTACTATTTTGTAGCACCAAGCTGACCATCACAGTCTACATTTGAGTCTTCACATTGTTGCTAGCTGATGAAGGGCTGGGATGCCCCTGGAAGGGGGATGCAATGTCAGCTGGGATTTCCTGGTCTCATCACGCTCAAGTAAACCCAGGCGGCATCTCGCGCAAAGCTAACTGAGGTCAGATGAGTGAGTTTCCTCCATTATGTTAACTCATGACTTCTTGGTGAAAGTAAGGTAGACATAGTGGTATGTTCAACTCTTTGGAGTCCATAAGGAGTTGTTCTAATGTGATGGGGCATATATAGAATTGAGTATGACATTTTACTAATACACCCTGATGTTTAACAAGTATTACATACGTTTCTGAGACATTTATGCACTTGCTTTAACAAAAAAAAAAAAATCTATCAATTTAGAATCTTAGCATGTTTTGTTTGCGTTGCATCTTGGGTATGTATGATGTCTGACCAATTTATTCTTGCCATTATTATTATTATTGACTTAAAATGCAAATACATCCAAAGTCATGGATAGTGTTGGGTACGCTTGAGTAAATGATCATGAAACATCTTCACAATTACTGAATTAGGCTCAAGCTAAATCTTAATATTTTTGGTCCCAATTAAAGTATGTATGTTTTGGGTACTGCTCTCACCACAACAAAACAGGGATATTGACCAACACATGTGTGCCGTACCGCCGGGCCTCTATATACCTCTACTGAAGGGCAATGAACCAACGGTCCCGTTATTAATGCATCGTCTTTCTGCTTGGCTCTCTGAGATGCAGCAGTGTCCTGTTATTCTGTCGTGGTCCAAGTTTAGTGATGCCTATACTCCTATCCTAATTATCCACATCAGTGTTGTTTTTTGGATTGTTTTAGTAGTGTCCACTGTAACCCTGTACCATGTTGAGTTTTTAATGGACTTGTCTCTCGTACACTGCAGCTCTCAAATGGACAGCTGCATTGGTCCCTGGGAGGGAGGTTGACCCAAGACAGATCTGTGTGTGTGTGTGTGTTTTGGTGCTGTATTTAGCTCATCTGGATGAGTCTCAGCCCAACCCCTATGTCTCATACCTGGCCAGCGGCTGCCTGATCAGTTAATAGCTCACTGCTCAGACTACTCTATTGAAGTGATGGTGCATTGAAAATAATAATAATAAATTTAAACCTAGGAACTAAATATTTGAATAATTGTCGCCCTGACAGAGTCATTTCTATTGCGGACAATGGTTCCATGACTCAATGGCAGAGTATTTGTTTGAACTCAATCAATGTGATGGCTTGTATCATGACCGTAATCATCCATTTGTTTTTGTAGCTTTAATTCAAATTTTTTAAGATCCATTAGTTGTCAAAGTACTGGCATTGTGCATAATGTATGTAGATGTTATCTCTGTTGTTTTTAAAGTTATGGTGTATAGATCCAAGAGCACTTGAAATTGGTTTTCTCGCTGTGCTTACTGAACCATCTTGTCTGTAACTTTGATTGTCTGACATCCACTCAGATTTTAATGAGATGCGCCAAAACTCCAGTCAAAAATGTCATGAATTCACTGAGCAGAGCCGAGGCAGCGCAAAGATGAATACCTTTGGGGAGTTGTTAATGTGTGTGTGGAAAATAATTGTGTGCTGGTTTTCTATACAAGAGACTGGCACAGTTCAGTATTTGTTCTGTTGCAGTCTACACCTCCACCTCTTGTACCAACATTAGGGAAATCATTTCATCTTGAGTGTTCTTGTGCTGCAGTATGTCTATTTTGTCTTTGCAACAATGTTGTCGACACAGGTAGTGCTGTTTGGAAATCACAAAGTAGGTCATTGTTTTCAAGGTACTGTGAAACTGCCTCACCCGGTAAATAGAATGTTACCAATGATTTGCTGTAAGTAGCTACAGGTTAGAACTTGTTGTGAAAAGATTTTTTTTGGTCTTGCTCACTCTCGCGCTCGCTCTCTTTCTCTCGCTTTCCTGCTATATCTGGCTTTCTAGCTCTCTTTTTCACCAGGGGCATTCTTCACATTCCACCTGGTTTGTATCGTAGCTACACAACTGCTAATTACATTTCCTGCCACAAACAGCAGCCAGGGCTCTTGACATTTGCATCACAATGATAGCCCCCATCTCCA
>JACXGK010006216.1:0-24236 GCA_016801125.1 Novumbra hubbsi
AGCTCACGGTTTGTCCTTTGTTTAACTCCCATTTACGTGAATGCTCTACATGTTTTTTGTATATCGTTTTATGTTAGTTTAGCACCTTTCATTTTCCGGTTACTGTTCGTGTAGAGTTTGTCTTGTCTTTGGGATTAAATCACCTTTTGTTTGAAACTATGTCCGCGTTTGGTTCCGCCACACTACAACACCGTGACAAGGTCCATCAGTTGGGGCCAAAACTAGGTAGAAGTTGAATGTGTTTTGTATATTTTGTTATTTAAAGGTTAAACCACTGTACGGTTCATGATGTTGCTGTCTTGCACCATTTTAATGCATCTCAGCGTTCTGTTCACTATACGTGTAAAATATTACAACTATGCGGTTATTGTTTTTCAGTTTTAATAATAGAACTCATATTTGACACCTGCTTTGCCGCCAAAGTGATAGAGTTAGTAATGTACAACACACCTTTGGATGACCACTACTGACCAGAGTGACCTACACTGGGGCAGTGGGCCCTGGGTCCTTCCTGGTTCCTCCACGGTCCTGAATACAATTGAGAACCTCTGGGACGTTATGTATTAGTGCAAGTAGTGCCATAGACTGTCCCAAGAGCTCACTGATGCCTTGATCCAGGTCTGGGATGAGATCCCCCAGGACTCCATATGCCGTCTAATTGGAGCATACCAAAACATTGGTGGGAGTGTATGCAGACACATGAAGGCATTGAGTCACATAATGAGTTGTTGATCAAATTAATGCAAAGTGGAACAGCTTGTGATTTTGACTGTTTACTTAGATTTTCAGTGTGAATTTGAATCCAGCTGTCATTCTGTGATTTGGGTTTCCACTCACCCTTGTTACGTCATTTTGTTCTTGGCAAATTACACAATGTACATTAAAGATATTGATCTTTAATATACTTTGTTCATAGAGACCCAATGTGGGATTGATGTGTTCTCTTAATTTTTCTGAGCAAAGTATCATTGAACAATGGTTAATGTTTATGCCACCCAGGGCCGGCCCTTGTCTTTTGGGAGCCCTAAGTAAAACTTGATTTGGGGGCCTTTTCCTTATTGGTACGGTGCACACAAGCAAACCGGGGCCCCCTGGCTTTTGGGGCCCTAAGTGGCTGCTTATGTTGCTTTTGCCTAGTGCCGGCCCTGATGCCATCAAAACTTTTCCTAGAGCTGACTCCTACTCTTCCTACAGCTGACTCTCCCTCCTAGATAGTTCTCATAGTCTGTGCTAGGTTTCATTTGTTTATTATTAACTGAAATTTGAAACTTTGTTGCTATATGTTAATATATTTGTTCTATATTTGTGTAATGAGGGGAGGTTCTCTCCTGATATGTGGTCATCATGTGGGTGGAGAATGCTTGGTGTGTGATGTATTTCTAGTCATAGAGAAAAAACACATAGAAACTGATCATCCATTTAATTGAGAAAGATAGTTAAAGAATAGGTCAAGATTCTTGTCGATGTCAAGTCCTAAAGCTTGGAGGAACCATCACAGTAGTAGTCATCAGCTTTTCCAGTGTATGAAACATTGTATAGGTTAATACCTCTTATGGAACAAAAAGGATGACTTTATTTATTAAACTAATTTCATGAATAACTAATAAACAATGTTTATTAACTTGACATTACAGAAGACAAGTAGTAGAACCCAGAGATCACCGCAGGTAATTGCATAAAAGTTGAACAAAGCAAGACGCTTAGAGAAGAGATGGAAACGTATTCATCAATGAATGGAGGCACAAATCATTCTCCTACCAGCAGATGGTTGACCAATCCCATTCAAGTTGTCATGCCATGTCACGTGGTTGTTAAGCTAATTATGACAGAATCAGATTGAACAATGTCTTGTTGGCATGATTTTGTATTAAAGACAGACTTTGTGCACTGTATTAGCAATTATTTCTGTTAATCTGTTTCTGTTAGTCATTATGGGTTATTGTGTGTAGTATTAAAGTTATGCACTTAAAAAGTAGTTGATGTAGATTTCATTATTGTCAGAGTTCCAACCTGACCTAGTTTAAAATAAAAGAGAAAATTGAAATAATGTCGAGAGGATATAAGATCTAATCTTCCATGGGGAAGAACACAAGTTAACTTAACCCAGTGGAGCGCCATAGTACCCTGCTAAGTGAGTAAAATGCCAATTTATCCCCAGAAACACATTTACAAATAACAAAACATCTTCCAAGTGAAGGTATTTATTTTGCTTTAGTTTGTTACCCCCAGCACAGTTATCTCCACGTACACAATTTCATATTTTTTTGTTTTTGGGGAGATTGATTTTGCTTATTTGCGTAAGCACTTAACACATGTTGGCCTTGCAATCACTTGCTGTACATTTACCTCTGATCGCTAAGTCACCTCATGCAGTGTTTTTTTGACGACGCACGACTAGCGCTTAATCTTTAGCGATTGACCTTACTCATTTGCTAGATGCTAATTGTGATTTATTAGCAAATTAGAAGAAACCGCTGGTAAAAGTCACTAAGACACAGTAACAATCAGTTGTGATAAATACAACAACCAGTACCAAATATATCAATGCTTTCAACATGTACACCATAAGTAACAGTGAATGCCGTTACTTGGCAGTTTTACTAGTCAGTTCATCATCAATCAAGTTTTTTTAATCAGAGAGTATAATGATTTTCATGAACTTTCACATCTGCATTATAGTTACAATGCCTATAAAAAGTATTCACCCCCTTGGATGTTTTCCCCTTTTGCTGCTTTTGTACATGATATCATGGTCAATGTAATTTGGGGGTTTTTCACAAGAATTTGCAAAAATAGCTTTGTTCATGTCAAAGTAAAAACAGTTTTTACGAAATAATGTCAATTAATTAAAAATATATAGTATAAAATAAGTTTTACCATAAATATTCACCCCCTTTTAAGTTGACAGACCTCATTCAACAGAGGTCCAGCTAGTTGGTGCCACTTTGATATTAAAGAAATTTTTTCATCAAACTCCTGTCAAAAAAGCCAAATTATACTGACTGATTTCATGTATAAAAGTAAAAAAAGGGTGAAACATACGAGGAGGGTGAATACTTTTTATAGGCATTGTACTTGATTGAAAGTTTGCTGTTGTAGGCAATATAGTTGGGTCAAGTGTTTGACAGTTACAGTGTGTCATTTGTCAGCGTTAGAATGAGGAAGTCAGTTCAGTTTTGAAAATTCATCAAAGCTTTGAGGATGTCATGGATTGGTGCCTGTATGATCTGTAAGACAAGTTTCTTCTGTAAAATATCTCATACATTTCTTTGCTGGCCGTCTACAGACAAAAATGTATAAAATGCTTTTGTTTTTGAAGTGTTTCTCATTCATTTCTCATTACTTCTTCTGTTCTTAGGTGTGATTCAACTGTGTGTTTGGGCTCAGGATTTAACAGACACACTGGTGGAACCAGGATACAATGTAACAATTAACTGCACTTTAACAACCACTATTCAGTTTGAATCAAGTGATGTCTACTGGTTTATACAAAGTCAAGCACAGCCTCCTTTGGCTATTTTAAAAGTTACTAATAGTGAAAATATAGATCCTTTTTGTTATGTCAGTGATTGTAGTGAGAAATATTCATTACTACCAGAATATAGATTAGTAATAAAGAATGTGACAGTAGATGATTGTGGAGTGTACTACTGTGTAAACCAAGATGAAGCGAGATTCATATTCAGCAACGGCACCAGACTCATGACTACTGGTAGGTAGAGAATTTGTTATAATTCATTCTTAATATTGTCACTGGATATTTTTTCTGCTTCATGTTTGTAGGACAAACAAACAAAATAAAAGTATAATCGTAGTACCCAGTGTACTCCATGAGTATTTGAACAATAGCAATAGTTTTGGACTGTCAGCTTGAATTTGTGAACATTGTAGATGAATCACTGCTAAAATCCACACCCACTAATTTCACATTTCAGTCAGAATGCAGTTAGCTATTGGTGGGTAAACATCTTACGAGACAATTAGGACAGGTGGCCTACAAGTGTTTTTTTTTTATTGCAATCAAATGTGATCCTGCGCTAAGATTAACCAACACAATTTCAGTTAATGCCCCATACAATGAATGGCCGTATTAAGATTGACATCCTCGTGCAGAACATAACAGGAGAGAGCTGCTGCTTGAATGAGAGTACTTATACCCAACCCCTTTTTGCATGAGATATATTTATGTAAAATTAGACATGTGAAAAGCTACTCTTATTTCTCTTTCCCGTCCCCAGACAAATACTGTTAATGTTGTCCTTTACCCTATTGTCCTATTCATTGTCAATGATGACAAAACATTTACAAGTAATAGGCTCACCAAATAAATAAATGTACAGTACTGTGCTAAAGTTTCTTTGGGCATTTAGATGTTTTCTTGCTTTGAAACACTATCTAACATTTATACCAAATACAAATGAAAAGTCGGACGATATGTTGTCCAAAGGGGAATTGATCTCTTATAAGGTATCTAGCTGTTCCATTACATCAACTACTTACCAAGAAAGTTTAGCAAATTTCTCCAGAGGATTTTGCTCTGCCTTATTTTGACAGGAAAGTGTGGAAAGATAGAGGAGAGAGTTGTTGCTGAAAGAGCAGTGTACCCGATTCAAACTCACATTGTAGTGCACTTGTGTCACAGGCACTGGTCCAGGCCACTCCACCAAACAAGGTCAAAATGTGTATTGCTTTTACTTGTACTGACGTTTACACGGACTCATTCTAATGTTATATAGGATTTATTTGAGCAAAACAACTTCTAGAGCCCAGACAAACTGTTTTGAACAATGTTGTCACCAAGAGGAACCCAGGGCCCACTGCACCAGCGTAAGTTCTGACAATGGGTCTGAGGATTTCATGCCGGTACCTAACAGCAGTCTAGCATGTGGAGGTTTGTGGGACCATGAAGGATATGACTGACCATCACTGACCCACCACCCAAATTGTTGTGCTGGATGATGTTGCAGGCAGCATAACGTTCAACACAGAGTCTGTGACAGATGCTCAGTGTGAACCTGCTCTCATCTGTGAATAGAACTGGGCGCCAATGTTGGACCGGCCAATGCTGGTGTTCTCTGTGGAATGAAAATAGAGCTGTATAGTTCTGGGCTGTGAGCACAGGTCCCACTAGGGGACTTCAGGTTCTGATGCCACCCTCTGATTCTGACAGTTTCTTCAACCTGCACACTATTAGCCTACTGGAGGTCATGTGTCTGGCTCTGGCAGTGCTCCTCCTGTTCCTCCTTGCATAAAGGAGCAGATACCGGTCCAGCTGCTGGGTTGATGCCCTTCTACGACCCTGTCCAACTCTCCTTGTGTAACGAGCAGTATTAGTCAGTTATTGTCTCTTTGCAACCTGAAATATAAATGTTTACCTAATATTTAAAACAATATTGTTGCTAATAGTATTACTGGTCAAAATGACATCTGATTATACTGGCCAACAGTTTATTTTACATTTTAGGGGCCAAAAGTAATGTGATGGAATACAGAACTTGTGTCACTGTCCAAATACTGTCACTTCATAACCCCATACAACATCATAAAAGTTCCACATATGTAATAATATAATACAGGTTATATTCTGAGAAACCATTTTTATTCTCGCAGGAAATCTTGTCACTGAAAACCCAGCATTGAAAACAACAAACCAAGGTATGTGGAATTATAAAAATAAATTGTTGGTTTTTTGCTTGTTTAATTGTAAAATTCAGTACATTTACAATGTATGTCAATAAATTTCAGTTGATGAATGTGGAGGATTGGAGAAAATCACTGACTTCAACACAATGTGGCTAAAGGGTCCTCTTATTGGATCAGGGATCTTGATTGTATTTCTGATTGGACTCGTGACAGGTGGGTTTTGAAAATCATCCTTTTTAGACTGGATACCAGGCAAACAATATATTATACAATTCAGTATGTAAGATCTTACTCAGTGATGTTTGCTCACAATAGTAGTCTATTGTATGTGTATTAATTTAGTCTATATGGATTATTGTGTCAGTCTGTACGGGTTATTTTAGCCACACAAATTGTCTTAGGGGTTTTTAGACATGTATTCGATATTCATATGGTTTCTTATACATGTATCCGGGTTGTCTTAGAACTGTCTATGGGTACTTAGACATGTTTCTGGGTTAACTTAGATAAGGGGTGTCACGTCTCCACCTAACAGCAGGCCCTCTTCTGGTCGCATTGGGATCCGGCGTTTGACGTCTCAGACATTTTAGTCTCCATCGTTCATGTTTGTCCCGTTTCCCATGTCCTGTGAAGGCTCCCCTCCATGATTCCTGCCAGCTGCTCCCTATTGTCCACCTATTTAAGCCCTGGTGTATCTTGTCTCTGTGTTTGTTATTGTCATCTGTTATATGTCTGCGTCATTATTGCCTAGAGGACTATCTCACTCATGCTTGTGCATGTTTATGTTTCACCTGCGTGTTTACGCTAAGGGTGATCTTTATCAAGGAATAATCAACCTTGTTATTATGTGGCTACCTGCGCTTTGGTTCACTTCATTCCTCAAGCATCATAAGGGGAAGGCAACATTTTTGTCTAGCGTGTCACATCAGGATTTTGAAATGAAAAAGAGGGCCACATTTGCAATTTGTTTATCCTAAATTATTTGTATGGGTACTTAGACATGTTTCTGGACTATCTTAGATATGTATATGGGTACTTAGACATGTATCTGGATTATCTTAGATATTTATATGGGTACTTAGACATGTATCTGGGTTATCTTAGATATGTATATGAGTACTTAGACATGTAGCTGGCCTATCTTAGAAATGTGTATGGGTTATCTACATTTTGTATATGGGTACTTAGAAATATGTATGGGCTATCTTAGATATGTATAAGGGTACTTATACATGTATCTGGGTTATTTTGGATATTTATATGGGTACTTAGACATGTATCTGGGTTATCTTAGATATTTACATGGGTAATTAGACATGTATCTGGGTTATCTTAGATATTTATATGGGTACTTAGACATGTATCTGGGTTTATTTTCCCTATTTCAGTGCTGTGGAAGAGAGTGTCTCTCCATAAGACTCATGACTCTCATCGATCCTCTGAACCACCTGGTGGGTCAGATGGACTGGAGGTCAGTATCTGTAGTAGGAATATGAAGATAATAACGTGTTTATGAGGGACAGATGTTCAGTCATATACACATTGTTTTTCAGTACGAAGGGATGCAGGAGCTACTATCTACAATAAGACCCAGGCCTGATTACAGCACTTCCACTACATACTCCAATGTGCTGTTTCTAAATACTGAACTGACATCTTATTAAGGAGGTGCAAAGTCTGGATCTGTTCTTACTCCTCAAATCTATAGGATATTTTGATGATATGTATGAATTTGGAGAATAATGTGTAATAGAATATCACTCATGGGAATACATTTAGGCTGAATATGAATATTGTTGTTTTAGCAATATTTTCTAAGGAAATTTTAGACTTTGTTTGTGACCTTCTTTATTCACTGATCACTGCTAGTCATTTGTTTTCATTTTCGCCTTTCTTAAATATATATTGTTTTGTGGACAGTGACAACCTAAAGAAACTTTGGTTAGTTGACAGACATTAATTTCCTGTTCGAGAAAAGCTTTCTATTACACCTTTCTGGGTGGAAGTTTGTTTCCAACCACAACTGAAGGTGCTATTATTGTCTTATAACTAATAGGACCATCAGTTGGGGCCAAAACTAGGTAGAAGTTGAATAGAGGTGTTTTGTATATTTAGTTTTTTAAGGGTAAACCACTGTAAGTTTTATGATGTCTGTGTCTTGCGCCTTTTAAATGCATCTCTGGGTTCTGTTCACTATACGTGTAATAATATTACAACTATGCAATTATTGTTTTTCAGTTTCAATAATAAAACTCATATTTGAAACCTGCTTTGTCACCAAAGTAATAGATTATCCAAAAGAGCATTTATAAACATGTATGACAAAGTTCAGAAAGTAATGGTCAGGTACTCTAGGTCACATGGATATCTAACAAACTGTCCAGTGAGGGCACAGGTTAGTATTTTCCAGTAGTTTCAGCAGGGCTTTTTCTGTCTTGTTAATGTTATGATGATAATTGAACCTTCTGTGGAATCAGAATATAGGTTGTTTTGCCTATAACAATACTACAACATTTTGTGCAGACTAAATTTCTGGAAACTTTAAACAAGTTGTCCAGAGCCTTAAACAAGGTTTTTAATCTCACTTCCTGAAGCCTGCGATTTAGTAATCCTGAGTAATCAGACATATTGAGGTGAATAGTGACCAGTTAGGTTAGGAGATAGTCAAGGTAGGGTATACTAAGCATGTACGGAAGATGCATGACTGTCCAAATGACGTCTGTCACATATCTAAAAGAGCATGCCTTACTATATTAAATATATTACATCCACATGTTTGTGGTGTGATAGTGAGGTCCAGCCAATGTTTGCTTGAGTAAAAACTGCACTTACAGGACTTGAAGTCTACAGGTTGTTATGGAAATCATATGTTGTGGGTGCATTGGTTACATAGAGAACCAACTAGTGTAAAGACCTCCATCTAAAGGAAATTGTAAGGGAAATGTTTCCATGCCAACTGCAAGATGATGTTTTACTGATGTCAAACATCAGTAACACCAGTTAATGTTTGAGACATTTTGGCTCCCAAGGGGATGAGGAGGGAAGTCATCCAGTTTAGAGAACTGATATCTTTTATTCTGTACACTTTCATTGAGCTCTGATTGAATAGGCTCTGGTCCGTGTCATCAGGTCATCACTTCTTAATGCTTTTCTCAAGTGTCAGCAGCATGACCACTACTGACCAGAGTGATGTACTGACAGAGACATTCACTAACAGTTTGACCAGACATAAACGAGTCTAGAGACACCGAGGTGAACTTGATGCTGCCTGCAACATCATCCTGCATGACTGGTTTAGCGGTGGGTCAGTCATGGTCTGGGGAGGCAGATCCTTGCAGAGTTGCACAGACCTTGGTGTGCTAGCCAATAGTGACCTGACTGCTGTTTTAGTACTGGAATGATATCCTCATAGACCCATCGTCAGAACTTACACTGGTGCAGTTGGGCTCTGGGATCCTCCTGGTTCCTCCCCAGACCGGAATTCAATTGAGAACATCTAGACAGACTGTCCAGAAGCTCACTGATGCCCTGATCCAGGTCTGGGAGGAGACCCCTCAAGACACCATACCCCGTGTGACGTGTTGCAAGGAGGGACCAAAACGCAGGCAGGCAGTACTCGACAGGTTTTATTTAGCCTATCTAGACACGGTAAGTGATATCTCCAACTTCCGCTCTTAGTAGCCAAAAGGCATACGCAAAGGTGACAGAGTCACCGTTTCTCTCTAAAGCACAAGCGTGCTGACACTGACACAACGACAATAACGAACACAGAGACAAGACACACGAGGGACTATATGCACAGGTAATGAGCGCCAGCTGTAAGGAATCAGGGAGGGATGCGTTCACAGAACATGGGGAACAGGACAAACATGAACGGATGGTGCCTAGAAGGCCGGCGACGTCGAACGCCGGGGGGCTACGCGGACAGGGGAGTGGCCGCCAGTAGGCGGAGACGTGACACCCCGTCTAATCTGAGCATGCCCAGACATTGTCAGGAGTGCTCACAGACACATGGAGTCCCTGAGCAACATTACAAATTGCCGTAAGGTGGAACAGCTTTTGGTTTCAATTGTTTACTTTTATTTTCAGTGTGAGTTTGAATCCAGCCCTCAATCGGTTGGTGATTTTGGTTTCCATTCATCCATACTATTACACGATGTACAGTAAAGATCTTTCATATATTTGGTTCATGGAGACCAGATGTGTGATTCAGTATTATTATTTTTTGAGCAGTGTATAATAGAACAATGCTTTATATATATGCCACTAACATTCCTACAGCTGTCCAACCTACCAAATTCGACAAATGTAGAACCGTGCAAAGCGACTGTAATTCAGTTAACGTCCACTAGGTGGTAGCAAATTCTTAATATTAGAAACACTGAACACCATTTATTTTAAAATATTGGTGATAAGCAAGATTGATTCTCAGCTATTATTTGAGGATATTTTTGTACATGGTGGTTGTATATATGGTATTATTTATGATATAAAATAAAATAGGGCATCAGAAATATTGGGACATATTCATCAGAAGTTCACTAACATGCATTTACTGATATGTTGCATATTCTTAGCATACAATTACTGCCTGAAGTCAATTGTCCCTCCTTCCCGGGTGTGTTTTCCTAATTTGTGCTTGGTTTAATTTGTTCACTATTAACTGAAATATTGTTGCTATAAGTTAATATATTTGTTCTATATTGAAGAGATGGAAACTCATTGCTCAATGAATGGAGGCTCAATTGATGTATAATTCTCCCACCAGCAGATGATCGACCAATCCCATTCCGGTTGTCATGCAGATCAAACAAAGTCCTGTGCCCACAATTTTGTAGTATAGACAGACATTTTTAAATAACCTTTTTAAAATAAATTTGCAAAAAACAGTCTTTGCTTAGTCTTAATGGGTTATTGTGTGTAGATGGATTTATATATATAGTATGAATTTAATGAATAAGCCTGTTATATAGCAAAATGTCAAAGAAGAGAAGGGGACTGAAGCAGCTTTCTAAATGCACTGTTTGGGAGTGTGAATCCATGGGCCATAAAGCTACTGTGGTGAAGCACAGTTTGTAAGAGTGCCTGTGAAGGTGCAAAGGGATCAAGAAAATAAAACTGATCAAAGAACAAGAGTGATGAAGAGAATCATAAGCAGAACATCATGACTCATTCTGGCCAAAGAACTTAGTCAAAAAATCCATATTAGTATTGTTTCAAGTCTGATGACAAATAGCAGTCCATCCAAGTTAGCAGCCCATTGTTTCCCAGCAGCCACACCCGACTGGTCCAAGGTAACCTTTGTCATAGAATCTGATACGTGTGCGCTAGCAACTTTCAGAGGTTTTGGCACAGAGAAATGTGTTGTGTGTCAGGGGCAGGAAATGATGAAAACTTACTTGGTTAAGAAGAGTTACAAAACCCAAAGAACAATGCTAACATAAGGAGAATAAAAACATATTTACAGAAGAGGGGCCATATTCACAAAACCAGGCTAAATGTAGCTCCCAACTTGCTGATTTAGGAAAAACTCTCAAACACAATGTGGCAGTCTTAATTTCAGGACTGGTTAATTGTTAGAATTTCATAATGCATTTTAGCACTGAAAACATTTTTTTACTCTGTGAAAAATGGGTAGTCAAGAGGACTCCCAAGTCAAAAATCACTGTACACCACTGAGGCAATAGGTCATAAAGCCTTGGGTGCCCAAGGACACTGTCCACCACTGAGGTAATAGGTCATAAAGCCTTGGGTGCCCAAGGACACTGTACACCACGGAGGCAATAAGCCATAAAGCCTTGGGTGCCCAAGGACACTGTACACCACTGAGGCAATAGGTCATAAAGCATTGGGTGCCCAAGGACACTGTACACCACTGAGGCAATAGGCCATAAAGCCTTGGGTTCCCAAGGACACTGTACACCACTGAGGCAATAGATCATAAAGCCTTGGGTGCCCAAGGACACTGTACACCACTGAGGCAATAGGCCATAAAGCCTAGGGTGCCCAAGGACACTGTACACCACTGAGGCAATAGGCCATAAAGCCTAGGGTGCCCAAGGACACTGTACACCACTGAGGCAATAGGCCATAAAGCCTAGGGTGCCCAAGGACACTGTACACCACTGAGGCAATAGGCCATAAAGCCTAGGGAGCCCAAGGACACTGTCCACCACTGAGACAATAGGCCATAAAGCCTTGGGTGCCCAAGGACACTGTACACCACTGAGGCAATAGGCCATAAAGCCTTGGGTGCTGAGCCTCTTCCTAATTAATGCCATAACTGTTTTGAATTCTAGATCACATGTTAATATAATCAACAATGACATGTATAGCGAGGATAATTGATGTATAAAATGCATGTTGGTAAAGAAGTAAAAGCTGTTCCTGCATCCAGTTTAGTTTTGTTTGCTCTATATAGCGTCACATGTCTTAATAACAGCCATTGTTGTTCTAGTCTGATCATTTCTAGGCCGCTTATACACATACTTTCTAATTTTGTACGTGCTGCCAGACATGTAAGAGGCTGACAATTAGCTGAACACATACTTGAGGCTGTACATCATTCTTGGTTTCATGTTTAATCAGTGACACTTTACCTACATTGTTATTTGAATGTTTTTATTACAAGACCACAACATGACACATCCTTCTACTGTACTGCTATGATTAATTAACCTATCCTACCAGCAAATCACTGTGGGCAAAATAAGTAAGCCTGTACCTGGGACAATACATAATCCATAGCAATGAGGTCAACTTCGCCCTTTGTCTTATCTTAAGATTTCGCCCCATTCCTTAGTTCAAGTTGGGCTCAACGGATTTGTAACTAGGTTTTAAGAGCAAACTTTCACTGCAGTTTGGGAAGCGTCTTAGTGGTAAGATAAAATGTTTTATGCATACGGCCCCAGAAACTTTCTGACTGATGGCGGTGAGCTGAAAATGGCAATAAGGTTTCTCAACAATGAAAACTGTGTTCGCTCTACCTCTAGTGAACGCCACAGAACTGAACAGCAGTGTTCCTTCTTCCCATGTGACTTTTGTAAAGATTGTGTCTCACTCCACATTATTTTATTGAGCTATAAGGGAACCCCAAAAAAATTATCAAGTCTGTATGCAACTAGTTAACAGATTAAATATTCTCAAATACCTGTGATTGCCCAGATGAAGGTTAGTTTAAAAGTAATCAACAGTTTAATGTTTAACCAACAGCTTGCTAATGACTCATAATTGCATCCTAATTTAGTTACTTGGTGTTTGGTAATGAAGGGCCTCGTTTGCTTAAGCAATACTGACTCAATGGTAAACAAGTAATACATAAGAAGACAACTAATGACACAATTATTCATAACAACTAGCAACTAATTGTTAATTAGAAATATAATAATACATTTAACAAGTTACACCATATCATGGCATTATAAGGTAATGTTGTACAACACTGACATGCTTTTTATACAAAAGATGTAGCAAGCTAACATCTAAATGTAACAACTAAATGTAGCAAGCTAACATTCACTGTGAGGGCTGCTACTTGTGTACAATTGTTAGTTAAAACTTTACGTACATTTTTAGCCTAGGCTACTAAAATGAACACTTAACATGAACTGTTACTAATAATAACTAAAGTATTTTGTTACAAAAAATACATGTTTAATAACCCTATCAACTACAAATTACAAAATACTTTTTTGTATTTGAAACACGTATATCATACATACTGCCCATCCATGGTAGCTGTGACTGTGCAGGGCTTAGTAAAACGGAAAGGACTGATGGATCGTGGTTCGATGGCCTGTCTGTTATGTGCATCTGTAGAGTGTACATCGCTTTAAGAAAAGGTCTTAACGGAAAGCTCAAACAGGTCCACTGCTGTATTACTCACAGGATGTGAATACCAGAAGGGAAGATGAGCTACTTATGAAACTAATTTGTTAGTACCAGTAAAAGTGATGATGTTAAACAAATGCATCCTTCACCAACTGAAAAGTACAGAAAGATATCGTATTTGGAAAAATACCTATATTACTTAGACTTAGAGTTACATTTCCAATGATTCAGATGCAATTATGAATGTGTTTGGAAATGTTGACTGCTGGAGGTGTCATTCTCAACCAGTGTGGGACATGATTGCTTGGGGAGATTGAGTACAGCTTATTTTGGCAGTACTGATAGTGAGTCATACTGTATGCATTGTGTGTGGTGACAAATGGATCGTTCAACTGTCAAGAAAATCTCTCTTCAATTGTGGTTAATTTTTCAAAGAGCACCAAATACTATGACCCTCAGTAATACTGAAACAGCAAATGAAACCTGGGATGATTAACAGGTTTTCACAAATGTTACGGTTTATTTCAGAGATGAGGAGAATAAGGGTCGTTTGTAAATGTTTCTTTTAACAAACACAACCTAACAACACTTAGCCATACGTAGCATTAGCCAACTTATCTGTTACGCCGGGGTCGTTCAACTCTTACCCTGTGGGGCCCGGCGGTTGCTTGTTTTCAGTTCTACCTCATCAACTTTACCCACCTGGCCTCCCAGGTCTTAATACGCCTCTGATTAGGGGTTGGGAATGAGAACATGGACCCTGCCTTGAGTTGAACACCCCTGTTCTACTCCTACCTGCAAGAAGTGCCACCACAGCAGCCGCTCCATGGAACGAAGGTGCTCTGTTGCCACAAGGCGTGGGGCACCATGCTGCCTCATAGGCCAACCCGATACCTTTAAAAAGCCAATAAGACGAGCAGTGCTTAGAAAGGGGTTGTCCTAGTGCTGTGCATCGCAACACACTGACGCTTAGACCTAATTATCGTTGTACGAGCCACAAACTGCGAATAAGCACCCACTGGACGGACACAAGCAATGGTGTCATTCCCCTCTCTTCACCTATAAAAGAGTGGGACCAGTCTAATCAACAATATGGGAAGCATCTTAGAGCTAAGATAAAATAGTTTAGGAATACGGCCCCATAAAACAGAAGAAATCTCTGCAAACACAAGTTCTGACTGGCGATGAGATGAAAATGGCAAAAAAGTTTCTCACCAACCAAAACTGTGTCCACTCTTCCTCTAGAGGGCGCCACAGAACTGAACAGCTGTCTCCCTTCTTCCCATGTGACTTTTGTAAAGATTGTGTCTCACTCCACTCAATCTCACTGTCTTAATGACCACCTGTTCTTTAACTGACACAGTCCTGACCATCTGATCAACAATGTCTGATCAACAATACTAGGAATCAACTAAAAAGAACATTATGTTCAGAAATACTAGGACTCTAATGGTAATAATCTGATAAACAATACCAGTACTCTACTTGGAGGAACAGAATTGAATCAGCACCTTTGTGATGTAGTCTAACGAAACATCATGTTGTGAGCTTCACCAAGCTGGAATGTAAGCCAGAGCTGCCATTTAGTAACTACTAGTATCGAAGGTCATTGAACACAGATGCATAACGGGGTCGTAATACAGACACAATCACAGAGAGGACCCAGTGCCTGACACCTGTCATTCACTCAGATAGACAGGCGTTGTCCGTCTGTGTGATGCGCGTCTCTGAAGCTGACAGGTCTGTGGAAGATGACCGGAGCTTGGCGTCCATCGTCAGTTCCTCTTCCGGCATTTATCCGGTAGCCCATTTTGGTAATTTTGGTCCATTCCCCTTGAAAGGTCAACACATGGCTCTGATGTAAGAAACCCAAAACCTGGACCTTTGAGCCAGGGGGAAAAAAGTATTTTTACCCAATTTCCTATATCCTGACAGATTTACGTTGGGACAAAACCAAAGGTTGCCTCTAGCCCATAATGTCCATCGCCAACTGTTAAACGCCTTCCATTGCAATGACCAGTACTGAATATCTGTGAATCTCTATGGAGTTCAGCGTGCAAGTGGATTTCCACGTCCTTCATCCCTCAAAAACTGACGGCTTCTTCTTGAATAATATCTAAATTTCCCACTACATGTAGCGCAAGACTGGTATGATAGCATTCGAAGAACAAACACAGCGGTTCTGAAGGCAAATTGTGGCCCGGCTCCTTGCAACTGTCTGTTTGTCCCAGCTGTGACACACGACCACTGTGCCTCTTTGCTAAAGCAATGTGTCCAGGTTCATCATATGCTGTCATGATTTGTGAGAGCTTTCCACTGGACACATAGAATCATTTAGCTAGAGGACCAAGGCACCTGCAATTTCGGCACCGACTGTTTGGCCTCTTTGGACATCTGTTAGTTGCCTGGTGTTGCTTTGAAGACTCAAATATCCAAGAGCTAATTGTCAGATCTCATTCACAGCTGACCTATGTACTGCTAATGTAACATTTTGTCCACCCCATGCATATTAAATGCTTCTTTTCCACCACCTGGAACTTGTTCTTCAACAAACTTGCACGAATCATGTAGGCTAACAAGCACACTTTGCATGATCTTAATTATCCTAGTTTGCATAATTAGCGGTAAGGTCTATCCCAACTTAATGGTTTTCTGCTTTCTTCACATAAAAAAGCGCAACTCCAAAACATGTACTGTACTGTAAATTAATATGTAAATTAACTTGAGAAATTATCATTATTGAGCCATTAACAATATATCTTGAATTGTTCATGCTACAGAAATCAATCAATCCTTGTTCTCCATGGTTCGTCTATCCCAGCTTCAGGGTTTGAATAAGTCTAAAGGCTGCATCCATGCCCCAGTTCTCATGGATGGAACCACAGTGGAACGTGTGGCCAGCTTCAAATTCCTGGGTGCCCAGATCTCCAAGGACCTCTCCTGGTCCTTCAACACCTCAACCCTGGTGAAAAAGGCGCAATAACGCCTGTACTTTTTAAGGAAGTTAAAGGACCACTTTTTTACCAACATCCTGGTAAAGTTTTACCGCTGCACGGTCGACAGCATCCTGACTAACTGGGCCACAGTTTGGTACCACGGGTGCTCTGCGGCCGACCGGAAGTCCTTGCAGCGAATGGGGAAAACCGCCCAGCGCGTCATTGGTGTCCAGCTCCTCGCCATCAAAGACCTCCAGCACAAGCGCTGTCAGCGGAGAGCTCGTGGCATCATCAGAGACCCCTCACACCCAAGTCACAAACTGTTTGCCCCCCTGCCATCAGGCAAACTGTACCGGTCTCTTCATTCCCGTACCAGCAGGCTTAGGAACAGTTTCTTCCCAGCTACTGTTACCATACTGAACTCTGTGTCCCGACGCTAGTGTTACCTCCTCCACCACTTCCTGCTCTACACATCATACCTTATTTATTATTTGCCATTTGCACAAGGCATACTGGGCGTACTACCTACTGCATATTGCATATTTACACTTTGACAACTCATGTGACCCTTGCACTTTTGCATTCGTTTGTACTGCCAACTGCATATTTGCACGGTCACATTGTTAAACTGCCCATTACTTACCATTGCCCATTGCACATCCATACACTGCGATTTATTTCATTTTATAGGCTCATACATTGGAGCATTCTGTTCATTGACAAACTGCCCTGCATAACATTTTTGCACTGCTCTTCTATGTACTTCTGGTTGGATGCAAAATGCATTTCGTTGTACTGTACTTGCACTGTTCAAGGACAATAAAGTTGAATCTAGTCTTATAACATAAACCAATTGCACAATCTGCACTTTGAGGTATTACATTGCTTATGGATTCTCTCAAAGACACCCAGCTTCAGCATCATCTTTTGGATATCAAAGCCCTTTGATCATTTAGATCATACTTGTGTTTGACCAATGAGGGCCAGCTTCACGGGCACATCAACAACTGACACCAAATGATTACAGGCAGTGGTTAAATTGGGCGGACCAATGAGTATGGTTGAAATTAGATTTAGGGGGAGTTGAGCACCCTAGCTTCTGCTGGCCAACAGTTTTGACATTTTAGATACAACTAGAAGATGGAAATTAGGTCTTCCCTAACTCCCAAATCTAACTGCTGAACATCACAAGTAAAAGGCAGCGAATCCCAAACTTCGGGGAGAAGTGGGATTGACCGAAGATAAAGAGTTAAGAAACCACTGGCTGCGCCCTCGTCTTTCCGTGTCAGACCTTCATTTACACAACTGTCCAGTTGGGGGCAGTAATGCACCACCACAGCTGGTTTTCACAGCGGAATAATAAAAAAAAAAAAATATATATATATATAGCTGCTCCATTACCGGCTCGCTTGAACCTAGTTTTCTATTGCAAAGCTTTAATCTTCCGCGAAGTGCCTAACTCTTAGCATCCACTTGATATTGATCCAATGTCATCTTAAAAGTGTTTTAAGGAACAACCGATAACAAAACGTACATTTGTATATCTTTAACACATAGGTAATTCGTGTTCATTAGGTGTATATTGGAACATCGACGTAGTTTGACGCAAAAGCTTCGAATAGTGACGCACGAAACTTAATCGGGGGCGTATGCCTTAGAAATCATGCGACAAGTGGCCTACACATTTCTACCGTTTTCTACCGTGATTTATGAGGCCAAAGTCAGGGCCTTCTTGAGGGAAAACAGCTGTAGTTTGAAACTTGAAAACTTACCTGCACATCCCAGCTATTGTCGATACCACGACCTGCCCTATGTCATAAAGGTCTTAAATGTAAAGCGGAGTTGAGAAATTGAACTGATACAACCATCCAGAAATTCTTACAGTAGTTTATCATGTATCTTAAGATGGCTAGACAACCCGATTTCATTACATGTATCTTGTCTCTTATTGGTCCAGAGGGCAAGTTCACAGAAGTGGCTCCACAATTGCCCCTGCAAATTTCCCACTGTCACTGGCAAGTTTGGCTTTGAAGCTAACTCACTTCGACGTTAAATAAACATGCAGAATAAATACAAAACATATAATTTCAATTTATTTAGACAAAAAAGTAATCAAATAACAGACATGTATAGATATCATTTCGTTTCCCAAGTGATTGCAAGTGTGTTGACATCATAGCGTTTGACAGTGATTCTCAATTATGTGATGGGAGGGGAAAATCGTTTTTAGACATGAAAGGAACCGTTATCTATTCAACAACCATTTCCCTGTATCGATCGCTTACGTTTAATGCCTTTGCAGTGCATGCATTTATCCTGCTCATGTAAAAACCTCCGAGGTGCGGAGCGCAATGCCACCGCATAACCCCACGTTTGCGGGTCAGTTCCCAGGGGATGGACAAGGGGAGGGTAGTCTGTCTTTAACCATGACAATCCTATTACAGGCCCTGGTATGCGCTTCCTCTTGCAGAGTTAAACGGAAAGTTTTTTTCTTTTTTATAGCAGACGGACAGAAATTGTTTCTCTTCGGAAACGCAGATCGGATCTAATAAGAGGATATTCTTCAAATCCGCCAGGATTTATTTATTGTATCAGGCCACAATATGGGTAGGCAACTCACACATCATTTTGATATTTCTGGATTTTTTGCTGCATATCATTTAGAATTTGGCATTTTCAGGTTTAGTTGAATGTAAATTATACATCCCGTTCGTATAGCATGCACATATATATCATTTGCCTACTACAACTTAAGTTGGTGTAGGTAATCGAAAGAGTTGTAGCTGTAGTTGATTGGGGACGTTGACATAAACTAACAGCCTGACACTAATACAATACATAGGCTACTATGATTCTATATAGTGCCTAACACACATACAAACAATATAGGCTTTGTGATACAGAGTTGTGATACATTTTATTTCATTCTGTTATGGTTAAACCCATACAAGCCTAGTGAAAATGATTTGCTTTATTCAAAGTAGAAGTACACCATTTACGTTGCCTAGTCTAATTTGGGTGAAAATGTGTATATTTGTTATATGTAATCGTTGGTTGTGTAAACATAGGTTGGACAATATGTCATTCTGAATGCTCAAGAAAAAAAAACTATTTAATTATAGGCTATATAGATTCATAATCTATTACCCAGCCCCGGAAGAAAACGATTACGCACAGTAACCTATTTACCTTTCCTCTCTCGCTCGCGGTCTCTTTCGCTCTCTTTTTCTCGCTCTCCTTTCCCTCCCTCCCTTTGTTTTCGCTGTGGAGCGAAGCGTGCTGGAGGTTTATGGTAATTGCGGTTCCCCGACTGGCCTTCTGGGTAGAGTCTGCGACTGGAAGCAAAGCGCACGCACTCATTCCCCGCTGCAAGTCCGGAGGCGGCAGTTGTGAATAGTGTGATCTGTACAACACTGAGGAAAACGGAACTGTACAACTAGGACGAAAGAAAAAGTATTGGGAACATTTAGCCAAACATCATACCACCGAACAGAAGACAATGGGCACTGTGAGCATCCTTTATTTCTTTGAGAACGGAGTATAAATTGACATAAAGTCTTTCCATGTTTTTGAGGTGGCGTGTGCGCTGACTAGCCCAACATGGCGCTGCAAGACGTAACCAGACTGAATTAGTTTATTGAGACCTATGACGGTTGTTGACACTTGTGTTCCTTAAAACCTTCACGGGTCACGAAGACGATTTAAGTATTTTTACTAATGGATAGGCGTATATTTACTGGGGGCTGAAACGTATGCTATCACCGCGATACCGTGGAAGTGTTCGTTCATTTTGTAGCCTAGCTACTTGTCTTTCCCGGATTGTTACCAACTGGATATGTATCACGACGTCTAATCTTTTTGTTGTCTTCTCATCCGAATTTCTTACGGGCAACATAGTTAACTCCGTTTTATGTAAAGCAGGCTCCAGCTAAGTGATATTTTCTCCGACCTACAAACTCTCACTGTGGGTCGTTTTGACGGACTCGTGTAGTCTAGGCTACATAACGCGGCGGAAAAGTTCCAACGGGTCATTTTACGTGTCGGCAGAACTTAAGGACAGTTGGATTTAGTGAATTACTGTGGAAATTATATCAGGTAAGATTACGTTTTATGGACGTTTGTGGCATTGTTTTCCGTCTCATGTTAGGTATGTGGTTTGCTTTTCTGTCCGGCAGGTCGAAGACTCGATCTTGTTTGGCGTGGCACTGGTGATATGGAGAGCCATCTGATAAGGGTTTTATGAAGAACTGCTATCTTGTTGCTTGCGAATATTTTACTGGGTTGAAATTGGCGATTCAATCCGTGGAGTTAATGTTTCATATGATTTGTATAAAGCTATAGGCTAGACCGTTTCTATCAGCACAATTTATGAAGTGATATATTTAAGAATTTAACGGAAATATGTAATCACAATGTTGATTATTCTTAATGTTTTTACGTTATTTGAAATGGTTAGTCAACATGAGGGGCATTCAATGTTGTCATGGGACTTTCCAGCGAATCTTTTTTCCGCTATAGGCAGCAAATTCACAAAGGAAAATGTGTTGCGCTAAATGGGTGCGCGATTTCGATGTGGGCTATTCTAAATATTAAAATGTAAATGGATGACTTGTCAAAACCAACCACATTATTATATTGTCCGTGAGAATTGACCTATATTCGTTTATCTATAATAAAAAAATATGTAGGCTACTAAACAAGCGCATCAGCCTATTCATTTAGTGCCTCGCCCATTTTTGACACCATCCCGTCCGTACCTTGTGGAACGACTTTGCAGATAAACGTATGTGGAGGTCATCTGCGTAATTTCACTGCGCATTTTAACGAGTGGTTGGTGTGTTGGGCTTTATGATTTTTTAAATGTTCTATGGGAACCGAATGCTGCTATCAATAGTTATAACGGCGCGTTTAGGTGTCCTGAAGGAAAATGTAAGTATTCGCGTGTCGGCTTTTATGGGCTACACGTTGTGTCACGCAATGTCTGTTTTCTTGTGCAACATATTGCCCTACCCTGACCACTTAATGTGTCCTGAACTCAAACGACTCAACTTAAGACCTCCCCTCGCTCCGGGGACGGAAAATGAATCGGGTCACAGGCTGCGCACGGGGTCGATGCCTCGCCCGGCCAGTTCGTCAGCTACGGAATTTGACTCGTAGGCCTACCACATTGGCTATTACACACAAACCATTACAGCCGCAACAACAACAACAGTGCAGTGTTTTTGGACCCTTAAGAACGCCCAGTTGGTGTTTTTGAACTTCTGTGCGAAGAACAAAGCCAACGCAGTTGAGAAACAACTTAGGCTACATAAGAAAGTATATTTGCTTAGGCTGGCCGTTTTACAAAAGTTGTAATTGTTTCGTTCCATTTAATATTAAAAATTAAAAAGAGCTTCTGGCTGGATCTGACACAGGCTGAGCCCTGGGCTGTTGTCACAAAGTTTAGTTGTAACCCTTGCTTTTTATGGACTGTTTACCAACTTTTAACTAATTCTTTTTGACTACGTTGTGTTTTTTGTATATGTTTCAATGAGTCTTACACCCAGTGTTTTCAGCCCTTTATAGGCTACAGCAAAAGTTTCTTGGTCTATTTGATAAGGCAGTTAAATGTAATGGCAACTGTCCCCGATGAGCAGTTAGGCTTAGATATTTTATGAAGCGATTGATTAAACAACGCACAGTTACGCCCATCGTACCGGTAGGCCACAGAGTAGCCTATATTTATAGTTAAAGAAGGTCTAGGAAATGAAGGGGGACAGCTTCGACAGCTAGCGTAACCATTGGGATTACCAACATCATAAACGTTTTGGTTTGATCATTGAATACTTCAATACCTCTTATTCTCCATTGACTTGATGACGGCCTATATGGCCCTGGTTCCTTCGGCCCGGGTTGTCAGCCCGCTTGTTTATTTATAGCGCAGGCTGGTCTGTCGGCTGGAGCCTTTGTGTTATGGAAAGTAGCCAGATCCGGAAAGAGGACGCTTTGGGTGCCATTTTCACTTCATCTTTCGTCACCTTAACGTGTGGTTGAGAACATTCTTTTGAACAAAGGGAAGGGTAATAGACACAGGCGGCCGTGGTTCACTACAGCGGTCAAGCTTTCGGTGCCCCTTAATATTCTCTTCCTGTTATGTAAAGGAGGTCTCCCATCTTAAAACACCCACCAACATAGGTCTAATTTATAAAGGATATCGGCCCGTCCTAATTGACACCCACTGTTAATGTTTGTGAATTGAACCCAGGGCACCGCAGTGGCTCGTAGAGATCGGGTTTCTCAGTCGACTCCCGCCGGGGACGTCGTGGTTTGATTGAAGGTTCTCCTTGCCACGGCAGTTCTCCCACGGGACGGTGGTCCCGAAACAGGAGAGCTCGTCTCCGCTTCAGAGCCCGTTTGTGCTACAGTTCGCTGGCTTCCTCGTGAGGACGGCTCCTGACACCCAGGCGTTGTTTTCCGTTCCCAGCGTTCTGGTCAGCAGTGTGAATCCACCTAACTAGACAGGATAACAGCCCTATTGTTCCTTCCACATTGCCGGGCACATATTAAACCAAACCCTTGAAACTTTGAGCAGGACAGCCTTGTTTTGGGTCGGGGCGTATCACCCATTGATTTTCAAACGTTCTGCTTGGTGTTAAACACCTCTGATGTTTTTGTTTGGTCACTATTTTCCTAGGTTCATGTCAAATAGGAATAAGATGTGAAAGCGTAGCCTGAACTATGTGTTCAAGAGAAGTAATTAATTGGTTCATTAATTTGGCAAAATCTAATTTTAACCACCCTTCCGTGGTGTGTGTTGCCTAGCGCTCACAATGCCCCGGCGTTGTTTCCATGAGCCTGCCGATGCCATCACCTGTCGGGGTTCGCTGATCTCCTGGTGCAATGAAAAGCAATAACATATTGAAATTGAACTTAAGCCCTTTGAACGACTTCTGCGTTGGCCTGGCCCGTGGTTTTGGATTGTGGACAAATTAGTTTTACTAGTAACCTTCAACTGGCTCTAGAAGGGAGAGAACACAATGGTTTGGTTTCACATAGTTACCTAATAGCAAAATGACTACGTAACACGACCATTAAAAGATAATAATGAGACTTGTGTTCGGCTATGCTTTATAATTGCGCCCGAAATTAATGCGCATCCATGATTGTGTTTAGAGCCACGTTCAATTGCAGACCGTTCCCGAACATTGCAGATTGAAAATCCGTTAATATCGCCGACATTACGTGTTCTGCGGAGGCATGTTTGTGAACTGAATCGAAAACGTTCCAGAACGTTGCATCTTGCTGAATGCCCCCTGAGGGCTGTCATGCCTTTCCCCTTAAATTCATCATTTTGAAGGCAGAAAGGGGAACACATTACATCAGGTGACACCTTATTGACGAATTGCGTGTTCCATTCGGAGTGAGTCGGACAATTCCCTTCGCTGCGAACTTCCCCGAAAAGAGCATTGCTTTTCAAATGCATAAATATCCGTGGTGAAGGAGCCCCTAGGCTGGCTGGCAGGCGGTGAGGCAAGCCGCACGGAACTGAACTAGTATGGACTGCTTTGTCTGGGGCGCTGCTGGGGCATTCAAGCGCCACCCGAGTAGAGACAATCTAGAGATGGGAGGGGGGTGGCCCGAAATTTAAAAGATTAGTGGAACCGAGGCCAAAGCGACAAAATCAGTCGGCTGGCACGTCCAAACATTTGTAGCTCGGAGAAAACAGACAGCCGTTAATTTCTGTCCGTTGGCGTGTCATACCGAACAGGGCCTGTGTCATTTTCTCGATTTCCTGAAGGCCTTCACCTCGCTGTGGCGTAATCTAGCACTTATATCGTGTCTCATTTC
>JACXGK010006217.1:0-29733 GCA_016801125.1 Novumbra hubbsi
TTGGTTCCTGTGCTGGGTGTGGTAACTATACTCTTGCTTATTGGTTCCTGTGCTGGTTGTGGTAACTTTACTCTTGCTTATTGGTTCCTGTGCTGGGTGTGGTAAGTATACTCTTGCTTATTGGTTCCTGTGCTGGGTGTGGTAACTTTACTCTTGCTTATTGGTTCCTGTGCTGGGTGTGGTAAGTATACTCTCGCTTCTTGGTTCCTGTGCTGGGTGTGGTAACTTTACTCTTGCTTTTGCCCCTGTTTCTCTGTCTCTTTTTTATCCTGTCTCTTATCCTAAATGGCTCTAAAACCAAAGTCAATGTCTCTGTTGTCAGCCTACCTCTATTATTTCAGTGTTGATAAATGATTGGGTACTTGAATTGTGTTGTAATAACCAAATGAACCTTGTTTAATGTTTTCCTCTACAGTGGTTAAAAAAAACTATTTGAATTATAAGACCATTTCATAGTCCTTATTGCCATGACTCATGTTCATTGTTTGCTGTACTCTTTGTCAATAGTAAATAACAAAAATATGTTGGTGAATTTGTGTAGAACTTGATGGCTTCCAGTTAAACGGAATGTATCCCTCTGTCACACTGTCAGACTCAGAATCAGCTTTATTGCTGATAAAGTATTTGTACTCATTCAAGGAATTAGCTTTGGTATGCTGGTGCATAGCAGGAAACACAGTAAGTGATGAGTGATGAATAACACAGTAAGTTAAACATTTTAAATAAGACAGTCAAAAGAAATGACCTGCCAGGGAATTTGCAAAACATTTAAAGAATAAGCAAGTATAAGTTGCATGTTGTGCAATGTGCAAGAAAAGTAGTCAGAAGAAGTGCGTTAATGTACTCATTCAGTTGGGGGCGGAGGGGTGTCAGTGTCAGTGGGGGTCACCTGGAGATCATGTCTGAGGTTTATTTTGTTAAAGTCCCAGAGGACAGTAACTACGGAGTCTGGGTTTGTCTGATCCATACCCGGTATCCGGTCAGCATGCGCTGTGCTCCTGCACATCAGCTTGCGGTGGGATGTAGACACCCACCAGAATGAATGAAACTCTACTCTTTATACTGGGGGAGCAGAAAGGTCTCCAGTTGATGTAGAATGATTCCGGATCAGGAGAACAGTGCTGTTGAATCACCGTCACATCATTACACCAGCCTCTGTTCGTGTAAAAACCTGCCAGTAGCTGAGCTATGTGTAAAATTTTGTTTTTAAAGTAGAAATTATTTTATGCATGACATAAGCTGCTAAGTGTGATGATTGTCTTTTTATTGTCAGAATGGCAGCCTGAGTTTGGGGGCTTCACTTCTTATGTGGCTAATGGAGAGGATGAGGAGGTGAGTGATGTCACATTTCTAAAGTCAACTCATCAACTAGATTCCTGTGGTTGTCATGGTTGTCAAAATGTCTTCCTCTTCCCAGCTCCTGACGGTATATCCAGAGGAGAATTCCCTGGCTCTTGTCTACAGGGACAAGGAGACTCTCAAATTTGTCAAACATATAAATTGCAGAAGCTCCACCCTACCTACTGGTGATGCTTATATGCAAAAAATGTTTGACTTTTCATTTGTGTATTATGAATGAGGGGTGTGTTTAGAATATAACATCTCTGTGAGGGGTGATCAGTTTTCATGAAAGCCCTGTGATGTAATTTGTTGCACATTGGAATGAACAAGCTGGGATGTCATGTAACCATGATTACCAACTTTCGGACAGCAGCCACAGAGACTCTGATAAAGCCTGGCCTGATGACAGCATTTCCAAATGTTGTGGTATTTTCTGTTTAGTGTGTGTGTGCGTGTGCGTGCGCGCGTGTGCGCGTGCAGTTCAAGCTTTCTTACTATTAATGCTGTGTTAAAAATTATTGGCAGGGCAGTAAAACTAATGAGCAGTATAGGTTATAAAACTTAACACTCACTTAATTGTTAATTTTTCATGTTTGTGTACTTCAACATCATTTTTTTTTTTTTAACTATCTGACTGAAATATCAACAAAAGAAAAACAATTAAATGTTTCCTTAACAATTGAAATTGAATCAATATTGCTACAAATAAATACAGTAAACTAGCTACAATTTTGCTGCTGTGATCCAAAAGGTAACTTAGGGATTAGTGGTAACCGGTAGTAGAGCATTATTTATCAATACATTTAGTTCAATATATTCATTGCTTATGAGTATATTGATTATTAAAAAGTTACTTCTATGTTTACTAAATTGATTCCTTAGTAAATTCATTTTGTGGATATGTGAAACACCAAAATTCCCCTACAATAACAGCCGACTAAAGTACCATGGATATCTGAAATAGCCTAGCTATATTATATATATATATATATTTGAATTGTTTAAAAATATATATTTCTTCCTTAATGACAGAAGTCTTATGCATACATTTGCCATTTCATTAGATTCATAATTTGTAACCAGACTTACACGCTCACTGCCATCCTTGTTTTGGTATTGCGGATTTGCACAAAGCGGTGCAGATCAAGATCTTTAATATATCTGTACATTGTGTAATTCGTTGAGAACAAAATGACGAAACTATGGTCAACCAATGGAGGGCTGGATTCAAACTCAAAATCAAAGTAAACAATTGAAAGCACAGGCTGTTTGAACTTGCATGAATTACACAACTCCTAATGTGACACAGTAGTGTGTTTGGCCCCCACCAGCCTGGTCTGGGCATGCTCCCAATGAGATGGAGGATGGTGTCCTGGGCGATCTCCCAGACCTGGATCAGGGCATCAGTGAGCTCCTGGACAGTCTGTGACGCTACTCGGCAGTGGCGGATGCACCAAAACCTAACATTCCAGAGGTTCTTATATGGATTCAGGTCTAGGGAACGATCAGCCTGGTCAATGGCATTAATGCCTTCGTCATCCAGGAACTGCCTACACACTCTGGCCACATGAGGCCAGGCATTGTCCTGCACCAGGAGGCCCACTGCATCTGGTTACAGTCTGAGGATTTTATCCTGTTACCTTACAGCAGTCAGGGTACTGTTGGCTAGCATGTGGAGGTCTGTGCGACCCACCAGTTTGGTCAGAAACATGCACACCAACAGTATGCTGGAGGTTATTTTGTAGGGCTCTGGCAGTGCTCCTGCTGTTTCTCTTCGCACAAAGGAGCAGTTATTGGTCCTACTGCTGGGTTGATGCCTTTCTACGACCCTGTCCTGCTCTGCTTGTGTAGTGGCCTATCTCATAGTATCTCCTTCATGCTCTTGAGACGCACTGGGAGACCGCAAATCTGCTTGCGACAGCACGTATGAATGTGCCATCCTGGTGGAGCTAGACTACGGCAACCTGAATGTACCCCCTCATGCTACCAGTAAGGATACTAGAAAAACTTGAGAAGAATCAGTTAGGACAAGGAGAGAGCAATTGTCTTTGGCCAACACCTACAAAACCATTCACTCTTTGGAGGTTGTCTTGCTGTTGCCTCTCCAGTGCACCTGTTGTCACTTTAATTCGCCCCAAAACCGATGCCATTGATTCACAGTCGCTTATGCGTCCTTGCTGGAAAGATATATATCCCTGAAGTTTTTATTGACTTGGTGTTATACTGTGATGATTACTTGTTCCCTTATATTTTTTGCCGTGTATTTTAACTATGTAATTTCCCGACAAATCGAGGTAAGACAAAAGGTTCAATTACAAACATGTGGGCATTGCATTCATTTTGGTTCTGGATTTCTCGTGCCGCTCCCTTTTGTCTATTTTTGTCCCTAAGCAATTGCCGTAGTTATAGTCGGTAAAAGATTTTTCCAAAGAAAGACCTAATCCTCGTACAGCCCGTTTCCCCAAAATAGTCACGTATCAGACATTGTGGATAACAATAACAATAACGCGGGCAGTTATTACTTTTTGAATAAAAGTGAGGAATAATAAATGTAAACGGACATCAAGAACTACTTCCTTTTCGTTAATATGACTGAGTTTAACCAATTGGAAGGGGGCATGTTCTTTCTTACCAATCGCAGTGCTACCAAGTTCTACTGTAGCCAATAGCCTGTTCGGAAATGTTTATTGTACATGTTCCGCGTTGGTGTTTTACCAAAGTTCTTGAAAGGTAAGTTATGATTTCATGATTTGACTTCAAACCTCAAAATAAACTATAGCCTAAATAAAATACCACGGTGCCAGACATGACAGTTTGCAAATCCTTTTTTAAAATTAATCCATAATGAAAGAAAACGTTTCTCACGTTGTTTTGGTTCCTTTATCTTGCTGATTTATCGAGGAGTAACGTTTTGTTTTAAGTCAAATATAGAATATCAATTTCATTATCATTGTGGAACCTAACAGTTTAGCTTTCTCGCTGTGTTTGGTGGAGCTTTTTCTTTTAAAATACTTTTAAAAAACAAAGCATCGTACGCGTGCCTATAAGACAATGAAATTAATTCCATGTCATGTGACTCAGGAGAAGCGTGCTATAATGCGTTTTCATAAAACTGCTTAACTTGATGCTGTTTGTCTGTACTCCTAGTAGCCGAACCCAATCATAAGACAATCATACACTGAATTGACCCAGTCTAGCTGTCCAGTGAGACTTTTGGTAGTTGGCAGTTGGTCGCATGATTGATTCTGCAGTGGTGGATATTACATTTGATGTTATTAACTATAATGTTGATAACTAATCCTTATAAATGTAATGGTGGGTTACGTCTGATTATTACATTATTTATCAAGTTATCAAGCACACTTTTCGCACTTATTGGCATATATTCATGAGTTATGGCCATGCTACATTGTTATATGTATGCATGATACAAGGCTATCGGCATAATCAACTTTAGATGCTCTATACCCTTTATGTATCCCTCCTCTAGGTCTATTAAATCAAGCACATACTTGACCCTAAAACATACCCTCATGGAATGAAGTCAATACAGAGCTAGGTCGAGCTCAGGTGTGTTTGTGCGTGTGTTAACTGTAAGATTCTTCTTGGTTATCAATTCACAAGGAAAAACTATTAAATATTAAACACAACCCAATTTAAACTACATCAGAATGTCATTGTGTATCATGCATCTGTACTGGGTTTTGGAGAAACAAAATCCCATTGTTATAAGCTGCATATTCATATTTCTGTTCTTAAATATCTTCATTCAAATGTGCATTTATGGCACTGTGGATGGCTTAGACACATTTTCATTAGGCGTGGTAGGCTTCTATTGCTTGGACTATGCTATCTTCTCTATTGTTTTCCTATTTTTTCTGTAACATAAGGTAATAAATAAATAATTTATTGATTACTGCTAACACAGGAAGAATGGAAGAAATTGGTGAATGTCCCCTTTAAGGATATTGGTGTGAGATAATATAAAGTGTGGGATTAGATTATGATAGTGTACTTGTCTTTTACCTGTGGTTGTTTCTGGTCTTCTGGACTTATATAACATTAAGAATTACATTTTATAATTTCTGTCTCAGTAAGCTTGAAGAACACATCTCTGAGGCTTGTGACAGTTGAGTTCAGATGACGGGAATGCCCAAACAATGGACGTAATGGATGAAAAGGTACTGTATGTTCTGTTGACTGAAAAGAGGTTGCAAGAGGGAGGGAGGGGGAGTGAGGGACAGGGGGAGAGAGGAAGCGGGATTGGGGGAGTGAGGAGATGGGGGAATATTGGGAGAGGGACAGGGAGAGGGAGGGAGAGGTTGGGGGAAATATGGGGAGGGAGACAAGGTGGAGAGGGAAACGGTGATGGAGACAGGGATACGAGGGGGGAGAGTGGAAGGGAGGGAGGGAGGGAGAGGGAGGAAAATGGCCACAAAGATGACACAGAGAGCATTTACATTAACTATTTATAGGAGAAGTGTGTTACTGTGTTGTCTATTTCTGAAAGTGCGCATGCGTGTGGTGATGTCAAATAAGGATTGTGAATGTGTGTACTTTGTATATAAGAATATAGCTTTAAAGTGGAGCCCCTGTTATGGACATAATCAGTGAACCTCCTGACAATCGGAGGATGTTATTACCTTTCCTTTTGGTATAGAGAGAAGTATTATGCACTTAAATCTTGTATGTAATGTTGTACCTTGGGGCATTTTAGAAAATGATGACACGGAATGTAGAAGATGGCCCATGGACCGGATGCCTGGTCCTGTTCCTGCGCTCCTGTCCCACTGTGAACCTGCTCTCTCTCTACAAAGACCAGCAGGGCAAGTTCATCGTCTTCAAAGTCCTCAAGCTGACACTCACAGGTGAGCCGCATCAGGCCATCCGGTCTCCAGCTAGCGCAGGGAGCCTGCTGAGCACAGCTGAGCCTCATGTATTATTGATAGAAAGAAGGGCTTAGCTTGGTGGTCATGCAGTGCAAAGAAGGGCTTGTGTTGCCGTGTGACTTGCTTATCTGCTAAGGGGATGAATATCATTCAATCTTCTGGAAATACTGCTGGACAGGAACAGTGTGGGAAGACTAGGTTACGGGTTACTTTGATCATGCAGCCCATAATACGCATAGTGTCATTCCACCATCTCGGTCAGGACTGTGGGTATCAGTATAAAATGACACTTCTGCTTGTGAGACTTTGACCTGACCTGTGTACCAGATTCGTCCAGGGGGCTGGAGGGGTATGAGATCCTGAAGGTCCATGATGCAGACCCTCTGTTGGGTGTGGAGGTGAAGTTTGTGGATGTGGCAGCGTGCCGCCGGTTCCTGGAGAGCTATGTCTCTGGTGCTGTGCAACAGTCCCTCTCCCAGCACGCCTCCCGCCTCCTCCCCGGCTCAGAAGACGTTGCTATGGAAATTCAGCTCAAAGCTGGGATATACACTTTGGACTTCTGTCTGGACGACCTTGATCTCTGTTTGAAGCGTATCCACCAGTCACAGGTAATACAGAAATATTTGAACAAAGACACGGTTTTGGCTCTGTATTCCAGCACTTTGGATTAGATGTTATGCTACAACAAGTTTAGACCCTCAGATTTAATTTGAGGGTATTTTGTTCCATATTGGATGAATCACTTAGAAATTACAGCAATTCTAGTACACATTCCTGCCATTTTATGGTAGCAAACCTATTTGGATAAGCTGCTGTTCTTTTTATTTGGTCAGCTGTTTCTTATTAGGCAGATGTTTTTTACATTGATAGCATGTACACAATGTCTAGTCTTCACCTTGGCTTTGTGTTTACAAAGCTGATATTTGCCAACACAAAGACCAAAGAAGTATCAAGCAGGCCAATTAAATCACAAAAATTCAACCAAAACACACTGGTCAGTTAAGCAGTGACAAATGACCAAGCAAGACTTTTACAGTGGATGACAAAAGAATGCTTAACAAAATGAAGAAAAAAACTTTCCAACAAATCAGAAACACCTTACCTTCTGGTGACTGAACCAGCTACAGAGGCTGGACTGCAAGCTGCAAAACACTAATTAGCTTAAAAAACAGGATGGTCTCAAAAGTACCTGCATTAAAAGAGCCCTACAGTGTTCTGGAAACATGTATTGTGGACTGGTGAGACAACATATTCAATGAACTAAATCAATAATTTGATTAATTAATAAAGTCATTTTTGCATCAGCAAACATGCTTTTACAAAACAGCCAGCCTTAAACCCCAAGGAGCAAACAACAACAGTGTTGAAGCACAATGGCTAGGAACAACTCCATAAAGGGGCCACAATTTAGGAAGAAACCTAGAGAGGAACCATGGTTGAAGGGTTGACCAGTCGTCTTCAGGCTGTGCCGGATGACCATTAGAGTTCAAGTTTTAATAATTGATAAATGCATGTAGGCTGTTGGTGTCCAGAGTCTATAAAACAAAATCCAGGTCAGAAGCATGACCAGATGAACAAGGACAGGGACAACTGGGGGGTAATGGTCAGCAGAGTGGCCGGAGAGCTTTGGACAGGGGCCGCAACAAGTATTTTGAGCATTGTAATCCGGAGGTGTGGGCCAAGACTTCCTGTCCTCGTATGTTTAAACAGAGCAGGAGACAAGGAAGATTTGGAGAGCACATTATTTAGATTTACAAGGATTAACACAAGAGAAGGAGAACTGTCTCTACTCCCCAGGCACAATAATATAGCAGGATCAAACCACTGGGGGGTTGTGACAGGGGGCTCCAGTGACACTGTGTCCCTGTTCAGATGACAGGTGGTCAATCCATCCATAAGTCAATTCACCCACATTGCCAAGCGTCAACCAAAAGGACACCAACCAACCGCCACCACCCTGAAAGAGGCCCGAGTATTGCCAGCAGAGTTCACTCCAAGCCTGTGAATGTCATTGGTTAGGGGGCATCCCAGTGGAAATGAAAGCCCACCTGGCAAGACTGCAAGGGTGGACAGTATCAAGCTTTTCGTTCACCTTCACCCCACGGGGCCAGACTACACTTAATCATAGACCATGCTGAAGAGATGAGTCTTTAGTAGACACTTGAAAGTTTACGCTGAGTCTGCATTTCTAACTTCGATTGGCATATTGTTCCACAGTAGTGGAGCTCGATGAGAGAAAGCCCTGCCTCCGTCTGTTTACAAATTCTTGGTGCAATTAGAAGGCCTGCAGCCTGCGATCTAAGGTTACATGTAGGGATATATGGCCATTAAATGCCTCTAAAATTATTGTACAGTTGTTCTGAACAGCCATGTCAGTTACTTGATCTAAATCCAATTGAGCGGGATTTTAGATAAGACTCAGTGCATTAATGTCCTGACAAAAGGTGCTTGGAGTACTGGCCAGACAGAGCATCTTCTGGGCATGTTGTTAAAGCAAATTATGCCATTTAATATGCATAAACACTTGTAGATATCTTGTCCTAAAATGTTTGGTGCCTATCTACATTTTTGTACATGATGGGTGAACCTATGGAGAAATTTTGCTTCACTGGTGTAACTAAAAGGTATTTATTTTCCTGACTGTTGAATCTATAGGGTATTGATTTAACTGACTAGTGAATCTACAGTGTATTGATTTACCTGACTGGTGAATCTATAGGGTATTTATTAACCTGACTGGTGATTCTATAGGGTATTTATTTACCTGACTGGTGAATCTATAGGGTATTGATTTACCTGACAGGTACTCTGCTGTGGGACTTTAAACATAGTTTTGTTAATGATGATTTCTGTCTGTCAGCCGGGCCGTTTATGTGATGATGAGATTGCTGAGCTGGAACAGCAACTGCAGAGCCAGGCCCTGGGTCACGTCCCCCAGACACCCACCCTCACACAGGAAGAAACCCCGCTTCCCAGCAACTGTTTTCTGTTTCAGAAGAAAGTGTTTGGTGAGTTCATTCCAAATGCCACAGCTGCTTCTTATCATAAGTGGTGGTTTAGAGGGAGCTGGAGCATGTTTCCTGGGTCCTCGACTTTTATACTCTTGGTCAGTAGACCACCACTAGGCTTTTGGAGGTTATTGACCTGTGCCTCAAATTTTGTTGACACTTTTAGTTGGCTCAAGTGCTGGTTATAATCTAAGTTGTCCTTAGAGGTAGGAGTCCGTTATCACTGTTATAAAGGCCTGATCTTTGGTATAGAGGACATAAACATTATGTGTCATTGTGTACTGGAACTGGAAGAGAGGAGCCTTGTGTACACCACGCACAAACACCATGCAAAGCATATGTAAGGATGAAGGTACGAGAGGGTATAATATATTCCAAGAATACCACGGCCAAGAGCTCTTCTTATGCTCAACACATTGAGTGCCGCGCCACCGCTTAGCTGTGGTATATTGGCAATATATCACAAACCCCCAAGATGCCTTTTTGTTTTTATAAACTGGTGTACCAATGCAATTACCACAGTGAAAAGGGATGTCAGGTGCTACCCATGGTATGTGTTCAACACGTGTACCATGGCAATCAGCCAATTCAGATTCAAATCACCAAGTTTCTAAATACATCTATAAAATGAAGGTAAATGTCTCTAACATCCCCCTTCATCTTCTGGCCTATCAGAGGACCGCATGCTGGCAGCAGGGGATCTACAGCGGTTCTCCAACGGTGTTGGGCGGGACTGGAGGAAAGTGGGGAGGGCATTAGGCAAAAACTGCCGTGCGCTCAAAGGGCCAGCCATAGACAACCTGGCCTACGAGTATGAGAGGGAGGGGCTGTACGAGCAGGCCTATCAGCTGCTGAGCCGCTTCATCCAAGCGGAGGGGAGGGCCGCACAGCTGGGCCGCCTGGTCAAGGCACTGGAGGATAGCAAACTCACCAGCCTGGCAGAAAACATTCTTGATATCCAGCCCCAGGAGTGACACTGTTACACTGTCCTGGGCTGTGTTGTGTTGGTCTGTGTGTATGTGGTGTGTGTCTCTCAGGGTTGGGGTCGATTGAAATTGAAGTCAGTAACTGAAATTTCTATTCCATAACTGAGAAACTGTCTATTTATTATTACATAGGCTGAAAATCTAAAGGTATGTGTCAAACAGCTTTTGTTTTGGTATTTGAATTCAAATCACTGAAACTAAATCGACCCCAACCCTGGTCTGTGTGAATGATTGCTAACTTTTGTGTGTTTACTTTGTACTTGGTTTTTTAAGTTTTCTTTTGAGATTTTTTTTTCCTTTTTGCTTTTTGTTATAAAATCAGTTCACCTATATCAAGCAATTGTTGTCTACAGTTGGAAAGCAAACTGAAATCACTGTCTTTTCTCCCCTGCTTTAAACCCAGACACCTTTTTTGATTATTCTTTTTATAATTGTTAGTTATTACTGAAAGTTCGTTATTGAATCATTTGTAATGGAATGATGATTGAGGAATGGTGATTTATGAAATCAAAATAAATTTGTATTTATAAAATAAATGACTGTGGCTTTTATTCACGAAAATATTCACTTAGTAAAGTCCACGATCCTGATGAAGGTTGTATTATGAAGAACAACTCTTTAGGAAACCTGAAGATGCTGATTCCCTAATCAATCTACACATTGTTTAATATGTGAAATTAGTTTTTTTTGCTGATTTAGGCTTTTGGTTTAATCAGAAATGGTTGTTTCAGAATGAATTTTCAATAAGGATGTTGGTTTAATGCTAGCTCTTGGTGACAGTATAGTCCATAGTAAATGTAGCATCCCTCCCTTGTACCACTTCACTTAACCGTCTATCCAGATGTTGTGTGCGCGGATAAGAAGCTTTAATACACACACACACGCCGCTTACTTACATTTTCCCACACAGAAATAGACAGCAGTTGTTAGATTAAGAGTTAATAAAATGTAAACAATGATATTTTGTGTTCAGTGCTTGCCTATTGCAGTTGACGTGACATAAAGGCTCTGGGCTGAGTCCTATTTATACACGAATGACGAGTAGGCCTAACCCAATATTGTATCGACTATGCCTTTTATGTAATAAACACAAGTTATAGATTAGGCAAAATAATTCTGCGAAAACAACATTTGCATCTAACATCCTGGTTTGAATGTGGTTTCGTCGGACGATTAGCGCCTGCCTTGGTTCTGACGTCAACGAGATTGTCTGCGCTAGGTGAGTCTCGCGCGCACACAGCCTTCTCCTCCTCTTTGGGTTCACTATTGTGAAGAAATTGAACGATGAGATCGCTCGCGTTCGCTGTCATCAGCGTCACCCTATAGAGACCCCCCAGTCCCCAGGCTCGAGCACAACGACCCCACCCCCCGCTCCAAGAGGGACGGAGCGCAATCTGTATACAGGCACGGAAAAAAACCTGTTCGGACCCCGGCTTCATTTGCCCTCAATCCGGGCCTCATGCTGTAGCTGACTGAACGAGAGGGAGAGAGACAAAAACACAGATTGAGTCGGCGAGGGACAGGGCGGAATAGAGGAGAAGGGATTGTTCATTCGGCTCTAGCCATGGGATGTACACTCAGCGCTGAGGAGCGCGCGGCTCTGGACCGGAGCAAAGCCATCGAGAAAAACCTAAAGGATGATGGAGTCACTGCCGCAAAGGACGTGAAGCTGCTACTGCTTGGTAAGACACGGTTTATAACGGGACTGCCCGTTCTTCACTGGTCGGTTGATGTGGATTTCAGAGAGCCGGGCCGGGGCGGCGAGTGCTCTCCGTGGTCCTGATGTCAAGTCACCCTAAAGACAATCGAATCATACTTTGCTCTCTATTCACTTTAGGGGGGGGAGAATCGGGCAAAAGCACCATCGTCAAACAAATGAAGTAAGTGGTGTTTTTTTTATATATATATAAGCGTCTTCGTGTTAATGAGGCCTGATATCGCGCCTCCCCTGCCCATAGTGAGGCTGAGCCGCTAGCTCCGCCATGTTTCCTCATAGGCCGTACCTCTGTCGGTGACTCGAGCTCCTCCTGTAGACAGTAATCGGAGGCGGTGCTCACTGCCAACTGCGGGCCGCATGGGTGCTGTCCACTGAAATGGTGCTGAGATTTACCCAGGTGTTTTTCATGTCCGTCGAAAGAGAGGGAGGGGTAATACGTGGTGGTTTATGACTGTGTGTGTTTGTGTGAACCCTATGTGTGTGTATGTATGTATTAGTGAGGTCACTACACTACAGCTCCATTAGCGAATACCTCTGCTTTAATCTTAATGGCTTTAAGTGCCTGATATCGCCTCGAGTACTTTGCCTATAAAGCGGATTTACTTTCAAAATATGGCATCTAAAACCTCATCTAAACCTTTCCCTTTCTAATCTAAACCACTCTCTCATCTAAATCACTGTTCTTTTTGTAAAGCATGTTACTAGATTTCTTCTTTGAATTGGACCTCTTTATCTGGGGCCCATCCAGACGTACATATTTCATAATATTTTCATTCACATATTAAAAGGTCTGTTGCTATGCAGACATCCTCCCAATATGTCAAATTTGGAGGTTTCATTGTATCAGATGTATCCCAACACACAGTCATACACACACAAACCCAAATGTTTCCATCGCACACTGCTCCACTACACTCTGTTTCCTTCTATTTCAGCACTCCCTCTATATTTAATCATGTTGGGGGTTCTCCCTAGTGATACAGACAGTTACCCAAAAGCATCTCCCAGCAGCCACTTCTGTTGTGAACTGCATATGGTTCCATTGGTTGTATTATATAACGCCAGGATGGGACAGGGACAACCTGGAGCTGAGATAGTCGCTGCCTCTTGTGTGTGCACTCATGTGTCTTTGTATATGTGTCTTTGTATCGTTTTGTTGGGTGTATGCATATAGATAAAGAACTGTGGGTGTGCTAACATCGACCGCTATGTTAATTTGCTGACATTTTATTGACACAATAAATCTCTTGGCATACTCCAAACCATATTGTAGTAGTTTTGTTTTCCACAGATATTAGTGTGTGTCTGCATCTGTATTTTGAGGTTAACAATTAAAAATGGTGACCAGGAATCTTTATTATTTAAAAAAATATTAAAATGTGGGTTTTTGATCAAACTTGTTCCTGTTAATGTACAAGTACAAATGTTTAGGAAAGCCACATTATAAGTGAAGAGAATTCTTCCCTTACAGTGAAGAGAATTCTTGAAAATATAAGAAAATGCAATAGAAAATTCTGTGTGAATCACCTTTAAATGTAATACATGATATTTTCATGTCTATGGCGCCTGCACCTTTTTAAGTGGGTGGTTTAACTACAAAGTGTTTTTCAGGCTAGGCCTCTACCACAGTCTTTTCAGTGATGGTGTAGTTGTTGATGGTGTAACGGATTTGTAATATGATCTCTAATATTACAGCATTTCACATCAGTGTTGCCAAGAGTGGCTATAACGTAGAGACCATCTTACCTTATAATTACAAATCTGAAACGGAGAATGGGTATAACGGCTGGTGTGTGTGTGCGCTAGTGAGAAAATAATAGAGCATGGGGAAGCAACCAGGGATGTGTTGTGTGTTTTTGGGTGTGTGTGCTAAGGAGCTGGCGCTGCTTGACAGTTCAAAGACTGCCCTGTTCTGGGTCACACACATGCACATACACTAAAGAGTCTGCTGAAATGTGGGTTCACTGAAGTGTGAATGTTTGTGTGTGTGCACTCATGCATGCACACTTAGCCTACGTACAGTACGTCTGTGTGTGTGTGTTATTGTGTGTGTGTTAATGTGAGTGTGTGTTCTGATGTATGTTTATGTGTGCAGGATTATCCACGAGGATGGCTTTTCTGGGGATGATGTGAAGCAGTATAAGCCCGTGGTCTACAGCAACACCATTCAGAGCTTGGCTGCCATCCTCCGAGCTATGGACTCTCTGGGCGTGGAATATTCTGATAAGGACCGAAAGGTGGGTACATGGTCCCCACACAGCGTAGGGTTTATCCACAGTGTCCAACCTTACTTCAGAGTGCATAGCAAAGTATCCTTTGATGAGTTTTCCAGTGGAGGATAGTGTCTCACTTCCAGTCCATACACATCATACAGTGTCCTAATGAATATGTACATGTGATATTGCTTGTGTAATTGGGTTTCTGTGTTAATTTCTGACTTAACTTTCTATATGTCAAATATTTCCCCAAAGTGTGGTCAAATCAAAAAAAGGTGACTAATGGGACCATTTACGGTTTAGGGTTAGATCTTAGATATTAGTGCTAGGGTAAGTTTAGGCATAAATATTCAGTAATAGAGGTTAAGGTTAAATTGTGGTAGAGGTTAGGATAAGTATAGGATTAGGTCAGCAATTTATTAATGGGCAATCCACTTTGGGTCCCCATGCATAGTCAATAAGTTAACATGTGTGAGAGAGGGATCCACTTCTGTGTGGAACCGATGTCCCCAAAATGTTAGAAAAACCTGGCTAAGTTTTTCGGCAGGGAAAATGTTGATCATCAACATTATCAAAAAAGTTGGGACAGAGGCAACAAAAGACTGTGCTAATAGACTTAACCTGGTGGAATATCACAATTAATTAGGTCGATTGGCAACAGGTCAGTGATGATTGTGTATTAAAAGATCATTCCATAGCGAATGGGTCTGTCAGAAGTAAGGTTGGGGAGGGGTTCAACATTTGCAGTTTGGGTTTGGGTACCTCATCATCTACACTACATAATATAATTTAAAGATTCAGAGAATCTGGAGAAATCTGTCTGCAAGGGACAAGGCCAAAATACAATATTGGATGGGATCTTTGGGCCCTCAGATGGCACTGCATTAAAAACAGTCACGATTCTGTAGTGGAAATCATTGCATGGGCTCAGGAACACTTTCAAAAAACATTGTCTGTGAACATAGTACGTTGCTGCACCCACAAATGCAAGATAAAACTCTACCATGTAAAGAATAAACCATTAATAAACAAGATCCAGAACCACCTCTGCCTGGGCCCAAGCTCATTTAAGACAGACAGAGATGAGGTGGAAAACATGGATGCCCTGTCTCTTCGGACTAAAGGGGGAAGGGACCATCCGTCTGCTAATCAGCGCACAGTCAAAAGCCTGCATCAGTGATGGTATGGTGGTGCGTTAGTGTACATGGCATGGGTGAAATGCATCTGTGAAGGCACCTTTCATTCTGAACATAAATAACATATACCGGTTCTGAAGCAATGTATGTGCCTGTATCTTTTTCAGGGAAGGCCTCGCCAATTTCAACAAGGCAATGCCAAACCATATTCTGCACTCTGCATGTATTACATCAGCATGGTTTCGTAGTAAAAGAGTGTGGGTGCCTAACTGGCCTGCCTGCAGTCCAGACCTGTCACCCATTGAAATTATTTGGAGCATTATGAAATGAAAGATATGGATATAGGGATAAATTATTTGCATATCATTGCATTCTGTTTTTATTTGCATTTTACGCAGCGTCCCAACTGTTTTGGAAATGGGGTTGTAGTTTGGCACAGAGTTTGAATCAAGGTTAATTTTAGGTTTAGGCATTAAGTTTGTTTTGATCATTAAAGTTACTTTACATTTAGGGACAATTTTTAAGATTAGTGAGGTTAGGATTTAGGAATAGGGAACATGGATTTTTGGGACAGTTTTATCTCAGGTCCCCAAAAGGATAGAATGTCAAATGTGTGTGTAAGGAGGTGGGGTGTGTGTTCATGTATGGGTGTGGTGATCCATGCTTTTTTCCATCTTTTGTACATAATTTCCTTCTGTATGTGTGTGTCCAGGCGGATGCTAAGCTAGTGTGTGATGTGGTTACTCGTATGGAGGACACAGAGCCCTACTCTGCAGAGTTGCTGACAGCTATGAAGCGTCTCTGGGCCGATGCCGGGACCCAGGAGTGCTTCAACAGGGCCAGGGAATACCAGCTCAATGATTCTGCTGCGTAGTGAGTACACTCTCAGAGACCAACAACACTTGAAATGTAGCAAAATTCAGTAGGATATTTGTGAGAAAGTTTTAGTTTAGTTACATAATAAATAATAAAATAGTTGAAAATGTATAAGTTGACTATAAGGTCAGACATGAGTTACGTTTTAAACCAATTGAATTTTTTTTTTACTATGAGTACTATATAATGAGTTTTGAGAGTGAAAAGGTTAATATTCTCAACAACTGCACTGGTTACTCTGTAAAGTTAATATTTTTATGAATTACTCTTTACTGTGCAAATGTTAATATTTTTGCACTGCACTAGTTACTATTGATAGTGAAACGGTTAGTCTACAGTGCAAAGTGACATTTTTGTAAGGACTGCATTGGTTAGTGGTAACTGTGCAGAGGTTCATATTTGCAGGGACTGCATTGGTTAGTCTCTCAAGTCCAAATTTTAATATTTGTAACAACTGCATTGGTTAATCTTTACAGTGAGAGGATTAATATTTGTAAGTACTGCATTGATTCATCTTTACAGCGCAAATGTTATTTGGTTAGTATTTACAGTGTAGTGGTTTGTTTGTGGTGACATTGTTTGTCATTTTCGACAGTGCAGATGTTTTTATTTGCAGTGGCTGCATTGGTATGTTTTTACAGTGCAATTGATTAATATATGTAGGGACTGCAAATGTCAGACTTTAAGTTGCATATTTAAATAATTGTAATGCGAGTATTGGTTCACCTTTACAGCAAAGAGGGAAATATGTGTAGTGACTGCATTTACTAGTCTTTACAGTACAGAGGTTAATATTTTTAGTTACTACATTAGTCGTTATTGTGCAAAAGTTCATATTTGCAGTCTATACAAGTTCATATTAACAGTGACTTGCCGTTGACTGCATTGGTTAACATTTACAGTGTAGAGGTAAGTTTGTATTGACTGCATTTGTTCGTTTTTACAGTGCAGAAGTTAATATTTTCAATGACTGCAGAGGTTCGTATTTACAGTGTAGAGATTTATATTCTCAGTGACTGCATTGGTTAGTATTTACATTGCAGTGGTGTGTTTGCAGAAGATTGATTGGTTATTGTTTTTTACAGTGCAATAGTTATTTATTTCAGTGCAAAGTTTACATATTTGTAGTGACTACGTTTCTTAGTCATTACTGTGCAATAGTTAACATTTGTAATGACCACATTGCTTAGTCTTTATAGTGTAATGGTTGGTTTTTGTCATAACTGCATTGATAATCCTTTTCAGTGCAGATTTTCATATCTGTTGTTTTTGGGTGGTATTTTTGTCACATTGCTTATATCTATCCAATCATCCAGTGTCCAGTTGGGAGGGGCTAGGGGTGGAGTGCAGAGGTGCAGAGGTTCATATTTGTACTGACTGCATTTGATTAGTCTTTTCCATGTAATATTGTAGCTCAATATTTAAGCAAAGACACAAGGGGTTGTGCTAAATGGCCACTATACTACAGCTAAGAGCTGTTCTTAGACAAGATGCATTGCTGAGTGCCTGAAGACAGCACTTAACGTGGTACAGTATATTGGCAATACACCACTAACACACGAGCCTCATCCTACACATGTTATACAGTCTCATATCCCATTATCAGCCAATCGACATTCAGGATGCAAAGCAACCAGTTTATAATACATATTAACCCCCAAAGCATCCTTCCCTTATTCCTCTTCTTGTCTTTCATCTCCTAAGCTACCTGGACAGTCTGGATCGTATTGGTGCTTCTGACTACACCCCAACAGAGCAGGACATCCTCAGAACCAGAGTCAAGACCACTGGCATTGTGGAGACTCACTTCACCTTCAAAAACCTGCACTTCAGGTTTGATCCAATTAGATTCAAATGGAGTCACACACACATCCGTCCACTATAACTGATTGCTCCAGATTATGGGTATGTTATATAGCATGTTTATATAACAGTCTTATTTTTCATTTAGGCTGTTTGATGTTGGAGGTCAGAGGTCAGAGAGAAAGAAGTGGATCCACTGCTTTGAGGATGTGACAGCCATAATCTTCTGTGTGGCCCTAAGTGGCTATGATCAGGTGCTGCATGAGGACGAAACAACTGTAAGTACTTCACGCATTTCCTACAATTCGCAAAGAAAAAACACACGGTCAAACTTTGTTTCATCTGCTGTCTTTTTTTGGCAGAATCGCATGCATGAGTCCCTCATGCTCTTCGACTCCATCTGTAACAACAAGTTCTTTATCGACACCTCCATCATTCTTTTCCTCAACAAAAAAGATCTGTTTGCTGAGAAGATCAAGAAGTCACCGCTGAGTATCTGTTTCCCTGAATACACAGGTAAGACTCGTGTAAACGTGGTGTGTGGCAGTACATTGCTCTCACTCCTCCTTGTCCTCTGACTCAACCTGTCCTTGCTACTCCTCCCATAGGTGCTAACACTTATGATGATGCCACTGCATACATCCAGGTGCAATTTGAGAGTAAGAGCCGTTCGCCTAACAAGGAAATCTACTGTCACCTGACCTGTGCCACTGACACAGGAAACATCCAGGTAGTGTTTGACGCAGTCACTGACATCATCATCGCCAACAACCTGAGGGGGTGTGGCTTATACTGAGGTCCGGCCCTGCACAGAGGTTGCATAGGAGGGTATGACGTGGTTAATAATAATGATGATAATTTTGATGATATTAAAATGCATAATTATGTAAATCTACACATCGTCCAAAGGGGCACAAAGAGCTGCCGCCAGACACCACGCAGGATTCTTTGCCATGTTCTGTTCCTCTTATCCTTTTTTTTATTTCAAAATACCACCACCACTCTTTAATTTATTTGTTATCAACATGTGTTTCCTACTGAATGTGTTTCATGTTATGTTGTTGATTGTAAGAACAACTGTAAGATGTTATTCAGAAACGGGGTGGCCCAAGGGGTATATAACGTTTTTGTGCCATTTTTTAAACAACTCTGATAGAAAGATCATGCATAAAGCAGAGGATCATCTATTTAAATTGATAGAGATGTTTCTGTTCTATACATAGCATATCTATAACATCCAGAAGAGTCAAAGAATATTTTACTCAAATTTCCAAATTACATTGTTTCCTTACCCTATAACCAGTTCATGAATACGGTTTGACAGCAATACACGTTTCGGTTTAGACATCAAGGCACTAACATCTTAGAAATTTGGGGACAGGGGGATTAAAAAAAAAATGTAAGTCGTGGTACCATTCTTTTTTTAAATATGTTCATTAAGTCGAAATCCCCCCAAAGTGATTGGGCAAAAAAATTAAAAAAACATAGCATAGACTTCTGTCATACAGACTGCTTACAGGGTAATGATATTATTGTGTCATTTTGTAATTTGGGTGAACTATCCTTAAAGACCCACTGAACGTACCCCTGGGTGCTCCGTTTGCGGAGGTGATGTTGTGATGTTATAGGGGAGGTGTTGTACTGGTGGCTGGAACTTGTGGAAGGGGATCTATCCAATTTTGGATATAACCCCTCTCTCTTAAGGACTCATGCAGGGTTGCTCTACATGAGCTATTTCGGCTCTGTTTTATTAATCTCTCTTTCAAACATCTGTGTGTGGGGAGGGGGGGGGGTTGTCTGGCAGGCTTTGCCATTGGCTTCCCGCAATGTGATGAAATGCCTGACAGCCAATGATATATCTGTGTCTAGAAAGTGTCATATCAGTGCCAACCTTCTGAGCATGACAGACAGGAGAATACAATTAGAGATTATTGGTAATTTACAATATGTCATTGAAGGGACACGCTTTTATTATCATCGAACGATTTATTGATTTTATTTGAACCTCATGCCCTCCTTGCTTCCTCCTACCTCTTAGAATCCCGTGCCACATATTTATTTCCTGTCCTGTCAGACTGGGGAAATATCACATCCTGTCTCAGTCTCAGTGTGTCTTGAGCTGCTCTGATGGACCGTCTCAAACGTCACCTTATTCCAGATGTATTATACTACCACTTCACAAACAAGATATGGGCAACAGGTGACTATTTTAGACCTGTACACCCATAAGTCCCCTGGTTAGTGCTGTATGCTTGTCTCCTAGTCTCCTCTCATCACCACTTATCACTGGGATGAAAAGACTGGATAGGTTTCCGCCATGTTGTTGTCACTCACCAGTCCTTACAGATTTGTAGTTTTATGGGAGGAAGCAGTTTGAAACCAAAGGGACACAGCCACAGACCAGTCTCTGCTTGTTCAAAAGGGTCTTCCTATGAGCTAGGTGTTCTTTATGTAACACAATATTAATATGTGAATGCTCAGTTATTTGAAAGTTGAGGTAATTTGTAGATTAGATAAACCACACAGTGCTTAGCTCTGGAAAACCCTTGTGAGCCAAGCAGGCTGAATTCCAAATCCATCCCTACTCTATACTCTAGGCCTTCCTGTAGATTTGAAAGGATTTGATTGGTTTAAACAATATGGTAATTGCAGCACATTCTCCTTACATAGAGTAGGTGGTATTTCTGTCACATTGCTTATATCTATCAAATTGTTTTGGATCTACTGGAGTGTCTACGTGGGAGGGGCTAGGGGTAGAGGGAGAATTTAGCAGCAGTCTCTCTGTGGGGTATTAAGGTTAGCCAATAGAGATGGTTAGGGGATATAACTGAGAAAAAAACATATTCTAGTATAGGCATTGCCATTGAAGGCATTCGTTATTTTAATTTAGTAAAGTGGAGGGGACCACCAACTTTATTGGCTTATCTCTACTAATGATCCTGTTGGTCATTGGCTAATCCCTCCTGATGACTTAGTTGACAATGACCATTGGATATCAACGCAAACAAGTCACCAGGAGGCATAAACCAATAAGCTGCCCATATTTTACTACTTTAGCGAAGCCTAAATGGCGTTGCCGATACTCAAACAGATGCTACAATGGCACAGATGCAGACACCCTTTTGATCTCTGTGGGTTAGCCCTAAACCCTACCCACTGACCTCTGAACTCTGAGCAGGCCCCAGTGAAACCCCGGCTGTCACGTTCTCTCTCTTCACAGAGGAAAAGTACTGCTCTCCACTCATTCACCTAAAGATGCATCCTCTCCCTTCACCCTTCTATACTCCACCACGTGTCATTCCTCATCTCTCAGTCCCCCGTTCCATTCTCACCTTCAACATCCTACTGTATATATATGATTATACCAGACTTCTTTTTTTTACTGTGAATGTTTTTGTGCTGCACCCCTTCCTCCTCCTCCTCCTCCTCCTCTGTAGTTTATTGGTTGCTCTCTCATGTGGAATGTTTGTGCTGAGCCAATCGAATGTTGTGTTTACATTAAAGCCACACTTTTCCTAACTATTCCTGCAGCCATTGAGTATCTTTTCCATCTTTGTATTTCTCCCAGAGCTTAGTTCAAAATCAACCCCTAAGTCCTTCTCATATTCTTATTCTTCTGAAATCATTGGACACATGCAATATGATAATAGCTCCATTGAGTCCTCTGGTTGGATCTGGTGGAATTTCCTCCATACTGCCCAGCTGTCTAATCCTTTCAGATCTTGTGTCCAGGGGTAGATTTCGGACTGATAACAGGTCTTATATGCCTCATGAGAGCATAAGGCCCAGATTCAACCCAGACTGTGGAAGATCCACGTTATAATGCAACAGACATTTAAAGGTAATTTCCAATTGAGCCAACATCTTCAGTGTTTAGCATGAATGAAAGAGGAAAATGTCCCTTTAAAAAATGTGCATAGCCAAAATGGATGATGGGATTGAATCTAGCCCTAAGACTTTGCTGTGTTCATATACATTGAAAACATTGTTCAGTTGCAGGTAAACAAAAAATTTATTTCCAAGCTACACTGCTATCTTTTTATTAGAGTGGTAAAAATGTGTCATATATATATATGATGAATCTGGATCAACTGTCTGACCTGGTTCTGTCAGTTGAATGGATTCTTTGTTCATTTCAGTGTCATAACACACAGGTCTACACTGTCCGCCAGAAAGAATAGAGCTTGTCTGTCATTGAAATGGAATGATAGATTCCATTTAAGGTTAAAAGGCAGAGATTTCAATATTAATTAATGACAGAACATTATATGAGAGATCAATTTAATATTTTCCATTTAATGTTAGATGATATTTATTAATCCAAGCAAAAAGTCTAAAATCCCTAATCCCACTGTTCTACAATCCCATAGTTCCATCACAATTACTCTTGGCTCGGATTGGCTGTATGAGGCCCTAAAAGGGAGAAAGCAGCATTAACTACAAAACAAGACCCATATTGGCCTAATCTCAGTCCTACCCAAAATCGTATCTTTGGTTTGGCCAGAGGAATACAAACAGACCAGTGACTGTCTGTACCAGGGAATGGCACAGACCTCTTTCTTCACAGACCAATCAGCAGACTCAAGTCCCAGGTAACATGTGCACCAGCACTGTCTATGGGAAGCAAGGTTAGAGACGGAGCCTCTTAATATCTTCGCTGCGAAAGTCGATACGAAGCGCCAGAACCTGCCGGACCTCTGCTGGGGTCAGACGCCATGTTAATGGTCCAGAGTTTGGGCCCCAGTAATCAAGGATCTCGGTTACCTATAAACAAACACACACACACACTTTTACTTAGCTATTTAAAAGGGGATTTCGAAGTTGACTTTCCTTAAAAAATCCTACTTTTACTCATCTTAACACAAAACCTTACACTAACCTTAAACCTAAATGTAACCTCAACAAACTAACAATTATGGCTAAAGGTAACCTGATCCTAATGCCTAACCCTAAAACAAACTATAACTTTTGCCTGAAACCCTACACTTAAGCCAAATGCCTTTTTCAAAAATGGGGAAAGGAAAAAAAAAAACAATTTCAACCACAGTTTGGGTTACCTCTGAAAAAGACAAATTGCAGTCTAATCTGCAGCAACTGTGAGATTCCATCATGTCAACAAAAAACAAAATAAAATGTTTCAGACACCTTGTAAAATCCATACCCAGAAGAATTCAGACTGGTAGTAGATATACAGCTATACAGTGCAGGATAAGGTTTCCACAAATCAACAGTTCGAGGCTAGGTTTAGAGTAACCATATTGGTGTCAGTGCTATAGAGTGCAGGAAAAGGTTTCAGGCAGTGTTCATTCTGGCACCCTTTTTTTGATTTAGTTGCTGTGAGAAAAAAAAGACTGAGTTGAAACAACTCAAATGCTATGTATTTGTCCAATTAAATCAGTAACGATTGCATTGACTGGTAATCAGAAAAGAGGGAAAAATGTGTGAATATCTCCTCTCACAACATACTGTAGCTAACTTGCAACATTAATCTTGTGGTAAATCCATATCAAATAGGCTAACAGAACATATCAGAATGTTTAGTTTACAATGTTAATATAGCCTATTATATATTAACATTTTTATTGGAGAGTTGTGCACAGAATTGATACATGTTAAGTGTCCAAAATATAATAATCAAGTAGTACTGTACACGCACTATTGTTTGAGCAGTTTGATGAAAATGTCAGTTATAAAAAAGAGTACAGTAGATTAATAAACTTTGGACAGTTGACAAATTAGTATGACGACTTCTCCAGGCACCATATCACGGTGCTTTTTGGTGTCTTTATGTGCATAGTATTTTCTACGGGAGAGTAGCCATAGTGAACCCAGTCAATACTTTGCCGCCAGAATAGCAAACAGTTAGAGGTATTTCTGGAATGACCACCAATAATAGCATGGCAACATTCTGCTAATGCCCGTACATGCTTTTGATTGGACAAAAAAACAAAAAAACACTGATAATTTTGTGTTGTCTTTTTTTGTGTTGTCTTTTTTGTCAACCAAAATTAAAAATAGTTTTTGTTTAGTTAGTCTTTCCTGGATCTATTTAGTCAGTTGACATCTTGTCGACAGCCACTGAAAAACAGGTATTTAATTTTTTCGTTCACTTGTTTCATGTCAGGATAAATTTTAGGCAAAAATGTTAGGTTATTGAGATTAAGGTTAGGGTAAATGTAAGGCTTAGGGTTGGGGAAAAGATTGAAATATAAACATTTGGTTAAAAATATAAACATGTACACAGCAAATTACCCTCTCCAGGTTGAGGATGGTGGCCATTTGAGTGAGGCGAGAAAACTTGTCTCTAATAGTCCAGGTGGTGACGGTTGTGAGGTAGGCTACCAGAGAACGCAGTTCCTTATCGAACTGCAACCCTCCCAGCTAACAGACAGACACAAGACAGTTCAAATGAACAGCATGAAACAGAAGGAGGTATTCAAAAAGGTAATGAAATATTCAAACATAGACACAACAAAAAGGATAAAAAAATCTAACTGCAAACATTCCCAAATTAGAAATGTGATACATGGCATGAAAGAAAATGCTTAAGTATAGTAGCACCAAAGTAGAGCACACATACTGCTTACAAGAGGCAGATGCCAAGGGGGAAAATGTAATCTACCATCCCTTTCGAATAAAAAATAAAACATTAAAGGGGCCTCTTCCCATTACGTCACAGATGAGTAAGCAGAAGGTGTGACGCCACCCTGTGGCCATGCAGGGCACAGCATACCCTGCTGAAGGTGTGACGCCACCCTGTGGCCATGCAGGGCACAGCATACCCTGCTGAAGGTGTGACGCCACCCTGTGGCCATGCAGGGCACAGCATAGCCTGCTAAAGGTGTGACGCCACCCTGTGGCCATGCAGGGCACAGCATACCCTGCTGAAGGTGTGACGCCACCCTGTGGACATGCAGGGCACAGCATACGCTGCTGTAGGTGTGTCGCCACCCTGTGGCCATGCAGGGCACAGCATACCCTGCTGAAGGTGTGACGCCACCCTGTGGCCATGCAGGGCACAGCATACCCTGCTGAAGGTGTGACGCCACCCTGTGGCCATGCAGGGCACAGCATATCCTGCTGAAGGTGTGACGCCCCCCTGTGGCCATGCAGGGCACAGCATATCCTGCTGAAGGTGTGACGCCACCCTGTGGCCATGCAGGGCACAGCATAGCCTGCTAAAGGTGTGACGCCACCCTGTGGCCAGACCTGGCATGTCCTACCCTGCTGAAGGTGTGACGCCACCCTGTGGCCATGCAGGGCACAGCATACCCTGCTGAAGGTGTGACGCCACCCTGTGGCCAGACCTGGCATGTCCTACCCTGCTGAAGGTGTGACGCCACCCTGTGGCCAGACCTGGCATGTCCTACCCTGCTGAAGGTGTGACGCCACCCTGTGGCCATGCAGGGCACAGCATACCCTGCTGAAGGTGTGATGCCACCCTGTGGCCAGACCTGGCATGTCCTACCCTGCTGAAGGTGTGACGCCACCCTGTGGCCAGACCTGGCATGTCCTACCCTGCTGAAGGTGCACTTCAGAACAGTCTTCTCCATCTCCATGGACACCAAACTGGTCATCAGGCTGGTCAGTGTGTCATATATAACTGGTGAGAGGCCTGCCTATAAAAGAGAGAAAGACAGAGATTATAGAGGGAGAGCGATTGTAAACTGCTAATGTTACATGTATTCCTGAGGCTAAGCACGACTATTGTAAACCTTGAACTCTGCCATGAGTTGCTCCAGGTTGACGATGAGCTGCTGGACCCAGGGATCGTTTGCCTCATATTCATTAAACTCCTCCTGCACAGAAACACAGTCACACAATGGGTGGAGGCGCGTGGCCTACGGTCTGTCTGTGTGATCCAAGTCACCAATAGGAAGAAGGAAATGTATGGCTCAGTTGACAGGTTTAAGGTAGAGAATCAAGGATTCTTTTAGGTTTAGGCCTTACGGGCTAGGTTTATTCCAGGCATAAAGGTTAAGGTTACTGAGTTTAATGTAAGGGTTACTTTAAACTGATCCCCACAAGAATAAAAAAACGAATGTGTGTTCATACCTCCTCTATGTTGTGTGAGATGGACAGGAAGTTGCTGATCCAGGGTTTAACTTGAGGCTTTACTGCTGTAGTGTTCAGCTCCATCAGCCCCTCCTGAAGGTCACAACCCAATCAGTTCTTCCCCGTATAGATTCAAAACACTGTTGAGGTTCTCTAGTTTTATACGGTCTATGCATGTACACACATCACTGTTACTTCAAATGGATGCTGCTGCTAATACCACTACTATTATTTATTGCACAATGTCAACAATAGTACGTTAGTTCAACATTGAGTCAACCAATCACAATTTCTGCCGTGCAGACGGATCCCTGAAGGCAGGAAGTAAAACTCCCAACACAATGTATTAAGTCCTGCAACCTGAAGTAGATCCTTAAACTTGCTGGATGTGTTGACCAGGTCTGACAGACAGCTGTCAATCTTAGCTTGCTCTCCCGATCCTGTGCCTTGAGTGAACAACTTGGCGCAATCGCTCTGAGAAAGAGGGGGAAATATAATTATCTATGATGTACCTGCAGTGCCTTGGTGAAATATTATTCAGCAGATAGACTCACCTCCAGGTTCCTCTTCAGTGTGGTGAGGTTCTCACTACACACCTCCACATTATTCAGAGTCACCTGCCAGAGGCCAAGACAGGGTTAAGGAAGTCAGTCGGTCTAAGCTGGAATGCCAACCTCAGTTAATGGTTTTGTGTGTGTGTGTGTGTGTGTGTGTTGCTCATGTATATTCCAAGCTTTCTATGCTGCACCTCTGCAGAAGTCCCTCACCAGAAAGGCTGCCTTAGCAACCTCTGCACTGTCGATGCCCAGGTTGTTGAACTTGCCCTGCTGCAGGCTGCTCTGCATCAGACTCACTGCACTGCTCACCCCACGCTGGATGTCCTGCAGCGTGGTCGCTGGGAAACCCTGCCTCAGCTTATTGTACAAAACCTCCCTAAGACATGGGGAAGAGGGAGAGGAACATGGAACCTGGGGAACAGGTAGATGGTAAGAAACTGGTGTTTAAAAGGGTGTTAGGGGGCTACCTGAAGTCAGACTCCAGCACTGAGGTTGAGTGGTTGATCATGGCACACAGACAGTCAATGCTAGAGCTGGACAGGGCTCTACTGATGCACTTCTTCACAATGTAGAAACAGTCATCCACCATGCTGGATGTCAGCTGACCCTTCTCATATGTATCCATGGCCACGGCCTGAGGACGAACAAAGATCATTCATTTCATAGGAGTATTTGTATTATTATTTGATTGATACTCTGTGTCAAGGGTGTTGAAGTGGGGCTAGGAGTGGCGCGGGGCTAGGAGTGGCGCGGGGCTAGGAGTGGCGCGGGGCTAGGAGTGGCGCGGGGCTAGGAGTGGCGCGGGGCTAGGAGTGGCACGGGGCTAGGAGAGGGGCGGGGCTAGGAGTGGAGCGGGGCTAGGAGTGGCGCGGGGCTAGGAGTGGCGCGGGGCTAGGAGTGGCGCGGGGCTAGGAGTGGCGCGGGGCTAGGAGTGGCGCGGGGCTAGGAGTGGCGCGGGGCTAGGAGTGGCGCGGGGCTAGGAGTAGTGGTCTACCTTGCTGACAGTTTCTCTCATGTAGTATTCCTCCATTGGAATGTAGTAGCCAATGAGCTCCTGCATCAGCTGGCCCAGCATGCAGTGTTTTAGCAGTTTGTCCACATTATGCTTGTGCTCTGCAGGAGGTAGTAAAACATAATAACAAATCAGTGTGGTGTCTCATCTTATTTTTTGAGCAATCACATTATTATTCATCCTTTTTGTTTGAGGGGGTTACGCGCACAATGTTCAAATGATTTCATGTTAGCATATTCAAATGGACGTTTTTAAAGTGCATTTAGAAAATAAAAATAAAAAGTGAAGGCAACCAGACAGTGTACAAAATAACCTAAAGCCACAGAGTATTATAAGCACCTGTCAAAGGCCTGACAAAAATCTAAGTTCTTACCTCACAGGGCAAGCTAACATTTGAGGGGCTTTAGTGGAGAACGCTCTGCTTGAGAAACGCACCTGAAGGTTCAATGAATTTTTTATTTTGTTTGTCAACAACCTAAAAATAAATTATAAATCATACAAAACAAGAACGTACTTCGGTTGCATAAATATTGGACATGTTGGGAACAGGCAGCAATTATGGTGAATCTTCTTGAGTCTCTAATAGCTTAACAGTAGGATTGTGCAATATCTACCAATTATTCTTTTCAACATAATTCAGGCCCTGGTCAAGGTGTTGAAGATAATAGCTAGACAATGTTCAAGTAGATTATAAAACCGGTTTTAATAAAAATGATTATCCTGTGTAGATTTCGCCATACTTAATGTCTGATGTAAAGACTGAATCATATGTTCCATTTTCGTTTGTGGACATCTGCATCCCAATTCCTTTCATCGGAAAACACTCCCCCGTCACTGCCAATCACCATGGAGACAGTTACTCAGTACTCAGTAGCTATTTTGGTCCCAAAATGAAGGCTGCGCATTTAGGCCAAAACGTTTTTTTATTTAAAAACGTGTATTAATTCCATTCAATTTTTCCCTACCTTGTTAGGTATCGGATGCATGTTTTGTCCATGTCACATTTAGGTCAATTTTGCAGAGGGCAATGCAAATGTGTTTTTGGGGTAATTGAAAATGGCTTGGTAAAAAATTAAATATATATATTAATAAACAAAAAAATAAATACAAACAAATAAAAAGTTAATAAAAGTATTAACTTAACTTTGTAATCTAAAGCAAAACAAATAAGAAGTTGGCCTTGAATTCAATCCACACAGATACCTTGTTTCCCACCACTATCTTAAAACAACTGTGTCAGCTGGTGAACTGGGAAACTGTTGGGTAACTGCTATCTAAGTGCCAACATATTTTTTGTGACATTGCTAGCTGGTAGTGTTCTCTGACCTACTGCGAGATTCACGGGCCATTATCAGTAAGCTCTTCGACATTAATGTAGTAACAACCCAGAAACATATAAAGGAACATTCCTACCTGATTTAATAAACACAACAGTGGGGAGTTGTGGGTAATGTCATAGTAAAATGTGTATTTGTTGTTAAATACAAAATGTAAACAAACTTGAATTAGAAAGTTGATGGTTCAAATTACAGGATGCCAAGGCCATATTTTTCCATATGCTGTTCCAAGTAAAGGGTTTTTCCAATTCCCTCAGGTCTTTGGGCCTTTGAATGGAGCCAAGTCCCTGCGTTCCAACAGCCGAAAGTCATGACCATTCTTATCTATCAAATGCCTTTTTATTGCATTGACAGATAAAACAGCCAGCAGTTCTGATGTATCAGATGAAGCATGAAAGGCCGTGTATTTAGCATCCAGTGTAGGCCACCTCGCCTTGAACAACGACAGGCAGTGCCACAGCATCCAGTGTAGGTCACCTCGCCTTGAACAACGACAGGCAGTGCCACAGCATCCAGTGTAGGTCACCTCACCTTGAACAACGACAGGCAGTGCCACAGCATCCAGTGTAGGTCACCTCGCCTTGAACAACGACAGGCAGTGCCACAGCATCCAGTGTAGGCCACCTCGCCTTGAACAACGACAGGCAGTGCCACAGCATCCAGTGTAGGTCACCTCACCTTGAACAACGACAGGCAGTGCCACAGCATCCTGTGTAGGTCACCTCACCTTGAACAATGACAGGCAGTGCCACAGCATCCAGTGTAGGTCACCTCACCTTGAACAACGACAGGCAGTGCCA
>JACXGK010006218.1:0-29656 GCA_016801125.1 Novumbra hubbsi
CTCTAAGCCATTCTGGTTTCCAAACCAGTCCTCTGTGCTTTGATTGTTTATTTTCGTGTACTATTTGACTATTAATAAAATCCCCTTTGGTTTTTCATCTTGTTTTTTTTTCTCTACAGGATGTATTACAGAATCAAAAGATACGACCTTATTGCTTTGTAATAGCTAGACAGTTACAGTTCAAACATCAACTATGAAACCATCATTTACAAAAATGTTCATTACAATACAATCACACACAGTAAAATCTCACATTAAGTTAAAACCTAAACTAAAGGTAAACAAACATAAAAAAGATAAGTAGAAGGTCCCTTGTCGGGGCTAAAATATGTACATCCAATAAATATTGAATGGGTATAAAAAATTAAAAAAAGGATAAAAATCACATCAATATATCTAAACAGGATAATTGTTCTAACTAATTGCCTGACAAAGCAACTGGCTCATTTCATCAAGTAGCTGTTGAAATACCACCAGGGGTAACTCCTTAAAGCTCATTCAGGGAACTTGTGTCAGTTAGGCCCTAAATGAAAGGAGGTCCACATAACATAGATGCAAGAATACAGTCACAATGGATATGCAAGAGGAACCCAGTCGTTTTGCAATTTCCAACATAAGTCAATAAAGACAGACAGTTTTTCATCTTATAATAATGTAATAGACTCTTGTATACATGTCCAGATCATAGCCCAGAGATTGCGTCTCTGAAGTGGATGGATGACTTGTAATGAAAGAGATCTTAGACGAATTTCGTTGGGTGAAACTACATTGTGGAGACATTTTCTGTCGCGTTTGTTGCCCACAACGAAAACCCAACCACAGTGGCTGAATTCCTTGATCCAGAATGAGTAGTTAACTGCTGCAGTCTGAGATCCCCATGGCTGTAACAATTCAGTCGTCGTCCTCATCGTCTCCAAAAGACAGAAGACTCTTGTTTTTCACCTTCCCCAACTTCACCTTTCCCTCATCTTTCTCCCCATCTTTCTCCCCATCTTTCTCATCTTTTTCCTCATCTCCTCCGTCACTCATTACTGAACTTGTTTTTTTCTTCTTGCTGGAACTAGCGGTGATGCCCTGGAACTTTTCGGAGGAACGCTTAGTGGGCTTCTTGAACAGGATTTTGCCATCTGCTGGTGGCTTGTCCTCTGTAGGCAGCAATAGTCAAGTCATTAAAGTGGGAACAAAACCTGGATGCAAACCAATGACCACTTTATTCTCTCAATTTTTACTAAAAGGTCCTTACCTTTTTCAGTGCCCCCCTTGGCAACTTTTATCTGTGTCACCTCTTCTGTGCTCAAATCTCCTTTTTTGAGAACGACAACTTGGGGCAGCTCGTCTTCACGATCACTGCCACTGTCGTCATCTAACACCGGCATCTCCAGACGCTACAGGAACAAAAACGAGATTGAATATAAGTTTTTCTACTAAAATATATGTATTCTCTTTCCATGTCAAATAAGGGGGGGGGGCAGCTGAATTTGACCAACAGAAACGGTTTTCCAAGACGTTTAGCAAGTGTCTTGTTACATGGAATGAACCCACACCGTTGTATACCATAAATAACCAGGTATGACGGTCATTTTCACATGGATCATGCATCAGATCATCTACGGCCTGAATATACATCTGCGTTAATTGGAACAGCCAACAGCTGGCTAGTTGTCTAGCTACTAGCATTAGCAAATTACCTTGGTATCAATCGTCGGTCCTTCTTTAAAGCCAACATCGTTCTTGAATTTCTTAAGAAAAGACGGTTCGGCTGGCTTAACCCATGATACATTTGCTTTTTTATTCATCTTAGCCATCCTAAATATATTTTTTTAACCTAGAACCAATTAATGAATCAAAGAAAAGGAAGGTCGTGCTTAGCGAGTCGTGTTTAGAATAATATTAAATCGTCATTATTCTGCGCCTGTAGAGTCAGTCACATGATCGAACACATGCCGTGTTCAAAAGACCAGGGAACTCGGTGTTTTCTAGAGAAATACAGTAAAAACAAGATTTTATAAAAAGAATATAAGATTTTCCTACTTTAGGATAACTGAAGTAACGATTTGACATTTTGTAACCCAGGACCCAAATTGTATTTACATAAATGTTACCGATCTTGACTGTTGATGTATCTATGTATGACAGCATACATAATAAATTAAATAATATGGGAAGTATACACATGCCTGTTTAACATGACTTTCAGTACAAGTTGATGAGGTTGAGGAGTTGTCACGTGGTTCTTCATTTGCGGTAGTTGTCCAGCTTCTATCTGTCACTGGCATCCACTCAAAATTACAGTCCCGCGAGTCGCTCATTCCTTTCAGCTTATTACTCGTGCTCTGCCTGCTGACGCAAATTCCAAGTTTAGCGAGTCGACGGTGGCATCCTTTCCTTGCATTGCCGTGATGCAATATTATTGAGTTCCGATGCATTGCCGCACTCATCCTCTCACAGCGAGCCTGTAGAAGACTGGAACCAGCCATGGCCATTGTGCACTTTTTCCTGTGTGCGTTTGGTGTTTTCTTGTTTTGAGTCTTCACAGACGTGCTTGCAGTCTCCAGGAAACTCGTGAAAGTGGGAGCATTTGTCCTCCATTCCTCCAAAACCTTGTCCCAAGCAAAGTCTCTGAGAGCGGACGGACTGGTCTGTCGCAGTATGGAGTTGAATTCAAAGCTGGTGATGGCGTGGCACTCTTTGTCAACACGCTTTAAAACCTCTTTAATGACCAGGGGAGCCAGACTAGGTACATCCATTACGGCCTTTGGTAAACTGTGAAACCGTCCTCGTACTATGTTTTCCACAACTTTCTCCATGGGACCAGTGACGATGCGAGTCTTGCGTGATGTTTGACTCTGCACAAGCACCTGGAAGAGTGAGAGATAGTAATGAAATGACTACTCATTCATTGTTGTTATGGTAGCCTAGTGATCAAGAGCGTTGGGCCAGTAAACAAATGGTTGTTGATTTTAAACTCCAAGCTGAATCGGTGAAAAACCAAAGTATATTTGCCTCTGAGCAACAGTTTTCTTTAATTGCTCCCGGGCCTTTGCTCTAAAAAACCTAATGTCTTCGCATTACTAGTAAAATAACGGTAAAATAAAGTAATATACAATATTGCATTTGACATATTACTCTGACATTAAACCATAGTCAATGTATTGTCCCCTTGCATTTCCAAACCGTTATCTTGCGGTGTAGGTTATATCAGTATTGTTTCGTTTCTCTCTACTAGGACTTCGTTCCTGCGTGGGTCACAGATTATCTTATTCTCCATCAAACAGGTGAAAATGTAATTTTTATTGCTGTTTTAGCCATATGGTGTTGGAAACATGTTGTCTTCCAAAATTTAATTGACTACAAAGCTCTAATTTACCATGGTGGTCTTTTGGTTTGTGAATTCTGAACTCGAAACATCGTCGGACTGCGACTCCAAAATGATGTCGATTGAGGCAAAATCTCGATCCAGTTGCACAGGGGTGGTAGGCCTAAACAGCGAGGCTACAGTACAGGCTCGTTCCCGAAATAAATTCCCAACTCTCGCCACTTCGTTACTACTTTTGTAGTACCTTGTTAAAAGTGTCTTACACTTTCCACAGACTGCTTTAGGAAGATCATCCCCCTCAGCGATGCGACCAGTTATCGTCTCTAGTGCCATAGCATAATCATATCGCTCCGACGTCTTGGCAATAAAAAGATTATGTTTGTAACTCTTACAGGGATAGTTTCCCCCACAAGCACGACACAGATCAACAGGTCTCGTTGAAGCCATAGATACCCAGTTAGTAATGTTGCTAATTAATTGATAGTATGTTTGTCGATGCCTGGGGCAATATTTGAGCTCGAATATAAGATTTCGTCAAAGTACGGATCTATGACGTTCTCTGAAATATCGCGATGTTGAAGCTCAAGGTGTAAAAACTCTATTGTCACATGATCACAAACATTCATCTGGTTGGTGGAATTGAGAGAACGCTAAAAGGAAGTATTCAATAATACGTGAAATGCTGCAAGTTATCTATTCGTAGAACATAGTTTACTAGTTGTACAATCGTTATTACATTATATATTTGCTTAGTATGATTTCGGCCGCGTTTTATGCTTTGCTAGCGGGCATTCTTGGAGCAATAGCCTCCTCATCAGCGAAACTGTCGCTGGGCTCGGAATACCTCCAAGGTATGTGTGAAACATTTCTGAAAGGCTGGGTTCGGGATGGGGACATCAGTATAAATCAGGAGGAAACATCACCTTGCGATTGGGTAAGAATCGAAGCACTTTTGATATTGTGCGGACAATTTTGTTTGTTGTGTCATTCAGATCTACTAATTCAAAGTTTAGTCCCGCAAATATAATAAAACCTTAAACATGTATTACGTTCACGGTAGGAACACTTGTGCATAGGTCTGGGGTTAGCTCTATGTTGAAGTTATGCATTATTGGTTAGGCTGGTTTGGGTTTAAGCATACATGTTATGGTATTTGTTTGTTTATGGTCAGGTTTAGGGCTAGGTAATAGGGAACAAGTATTGGTCAGAATACTCAGGTGCCCAAAAACAGAGAATGACTGACGAGTTTGTAAAAAGAGAACATTCTACTAAAACACATTCCTTGGCGACTGCTGTCTGTAATGCAGCGATACGGTGCGTACGTTTTGCGTTCCAGCTCCACGTCCCCCTGCGGTTGCTTTGCGGAGGCCTCCTGTTCCTGTGTAACACGGCCATGTGGACTTTCTTCTCCAAGGCTCTGAGGCACTCTTCCTCCTCGGCGCGGGCCACAGTCACCACCACGGCGGCCAACTTCGTGTCCTCTGTGAGTTGCTGTTATCCATCCAGTCATAGTGTCATCTGTCTGGGCTTTGTACCATCAACATTATATAGACAGGGGGGCATTTACGTTTGATCCACCTTCCCAATCTGACATGCTAGGAGAATGACCCCAATATCTCACCTATCCAATTGTTTTACCATACCAGTACAGAACATTCAGAGGCTTTTGTGTCAAACTCACTGACTCAGACCATAGACAGGACCATAGACAGGAGGTGCTATATCGATTCCACGGAGGGTTGAGGGTCTGGTTTTTTGCTCTCACCTGGTGCTTGATTTGTTAATGATATAAGTCCCAAATTAAGAGAGGCCAGCAACCCTCCAGAACCACAGTTTTCCACCACCACAGAACCAGAGAAGTAATGGTTGAATAGCATCTCTATGGAAACCACAAGATTATCGTTGCGATGACATGTGACAACGGGTGTCGTGATAGGCTGTTTAATGTTGACAGTCCCTCTTACAGAGCCTTTGTCTCCAGGCAGTCCTTGGACAGGTGATCTTTGGCGAGGCCCATGCTGCACTATGGTGGGTGGGCATCTCTCTCACTCTCTCGGGTCTTCTGGTCCTACATGGATCCGCAACGCAAACCCCTCGACCAGCACCGGCCAAGAAGCATGAGTGAAAAACCACGCAGTGGAATGCAATTTTACAAGTGAAACGGCCACACCTTGCCGTTAGCGATGGAGATGTATCGCGCTGTGTTTTCAGTCAGCCCACCCTAGATGGCACACGTGGTTGAGAGGGATGATGGGTCAGTCTGCAGTGAGGGCATGCCAGGATGGAGGGCGTGTTTTTGGGTTAAGGGTTGATTTCTAGTGTCCAATTGTTTGGGATGGTTTATAGAATATGAACCCAGCATTTGTTCATTTGCTCGCTCAACTAAGCTATTTTCAGCTATATGTCTGGGCTCCTTACCTGCTGGAATATCTAGCGCCCTCTAGAGGATGTGTAATGCACCATATCAGTCCTAATACTGTTTCACCAACACTTCCTGGTTTGTTAAAATCCGTTTAAAGTTAACCTATTTAAAAGGAATGATTCACTGCCTGTTTTCTCATTCAACCAAGCACTTTGAATAATGCTGTAGAGATGGTTATTATATAGAAACTATTTTCTTATCATGTTGTTATGTGTCACGGAGTGGCCTAGGAAAATCTGGTTGGATATGGTTCTTCTGCAGCAAGGGTTAAAATAAAGCCCGCTGCACTTTAAAAAATAAATACTACATTTCCACTTTTTTGGTTCAATAATGCATGAACAATACATACTTGGAAACGATATGTATACGTTATGATCTTCAGAGGCCTTGCATGGGATCACATTCTTCGCTGTTCAGAGTCTAAATCCTATTGAAAACATGTGGAGAGACCTGAAAAAGCAGTTGGTTGGCTCCCATATACTAGAAGAGTGGGCGGGAACAGGAAGGAGCAGGAAGCTCATCTGAGTTTAGGGTGTCAATAATTCTGTCACATTTCTGTTTATTTTCTGATTTCAAAGGGTATATTAGGTGTTGAATCAAAAACACTGGCTTTGTTATATTAACAGGAAAATAAAAAATAAAGGACAAGGGTCCTAAATACTCTTCACTCATGTGATAACAACTTTTGTATGTAATGTTATACCAAATTTGAGTAGATTCACATTACACCCTAAAACCCTAAAACAGTTTTCATAGCACTATGTAAAATCTAACAACCTTAATGTTTTTTAATTGTTACAAAAAAAATGTTTTCAAGAAAAACAGACTATCGTACAATCATCCAATTGAAACCAATAGATTGGCAATTAGGTGAAACGTAACTTAATTTAAACTGACACATTTCAATAAGTTCCTTTGTCGGAGTAAAGACATACTTGTACATTTGAATGTGTATGCAATTATAAATTGTCACATCAATATACCGAGACAGATATATGCATCTGGCCTTTGTGAACCAAATGCTAGACTTGACATACAGGTATATATTCACACAAGTAGCTTTTGAACTCTGTACAAGCACCTGAAAGAGTGAGAGACAACAAAGCGTGTTTTTTACTAGTATGACAAAAGTAAAATCCTAAAACTGACATGTTACAAGTGTGTCTGAGGCAGAATAGGGTAGGCAACATTGTTCATGCAAATTCACATTTAAATATGCGCAGTAGCACTCAGAATGATTTAGACTTTTCCACATTTTGTTGTGGTACAACAAAATAAAAATGTATGTAAGTAGGAGTTTTAGCCACATATCGTCACAAAAACATCCTTAACATCAAAGTGCTAAATAAAATCTGCATATGGTTCTAAATGAATAGCAAATAGAAAACTGATAATAATTGATTGCATAAGTATTCAACCCCTTTGCTATGACATCTGAATGAGTTGTGGTGCATCCAATTGCCTTTAGAAGTTGCAGTTGGTGGATTGGAGTCCACTTGTGTGTAATAAAGTGGTTTCTCATAAATTCATGTTACATACACCTGTCTCTGAGAGGTCCCACAGAAGGTGCAATTCCAAATATATAAAGATGAAGGAACATACAAAGCAAATTCTGAATAATGTTATGGCTGATCAGTGTGCATATACTGCCTAAATGGCACACGAATTAATATAATAATAGCTACTTTTCAAGTCAACAACATATCCAATTCAAAGCTGTTCTGTCCTTCCCACCCGTATGATTAGAAGGGTATTTTTCGTCTCGTGAGCGCTGGTAAATGAAATATATAAAGGGAGAGTTCACCAACAAGAAATGACCTGATAAGTTATCAACTAACTGTTGATTAATAGAAAAAGTATATGTCATAAGTGTGCTTTGACTAGTCTGTCGAGTCCGGCCATTCAAAGGATGGGATTGCATCCAACATGATTGCTAACCGCTACATACCGCATTGTAATGAACGTTTTTTGTTCAATAGACGCAGATTTTTCGATACACAACTCGTCACTAGATGGCGTAAAATAGCTAATAGAATTCCGCCTGCATTTTGCGTTAAAGCGAAAGAATAGTTCAAATGTGTTACTATAAAAAGGTGAATACAACAATATATGTATTTTGCATTCGTTCACACTGCACACTGTCGCTCTTTTTCAATAGAAGCTCAGAATAAATTCAACCAGTCACAAAAAAGTCTAAAAGTGAATTTTTTTTTATTTGTTATGATATTCATTGCATAACCTTTCGTTTTTGAAAGAGCAGACTGAGGAGACAATTGTTTTTGTGAGTCGTCCCCCACCCGTTGTATTAAATCTACGTGGCATCGTATGGTGAAGTATAATTGTTACATCTTAAGTAGGTGGGGTTCTGTGAATTGCTCAGCGCGTCAGTAGCCTACATCAACAAAAGTAATCACGTTTGCACTGAACACTGTACTAGACTAGTGCCGCAGAAGATATACCGTAAGATATCTTGTTTTATCCTTAGCGGCTTGGGTGTTAATATATATATATATATATATATATTGCTCGTTGCGATGGAGTGCGCTTTTGACAACTTGGATGCTGCAGGTTTTCTGGAAATTTGGCAACACTTTGATGCTGATGGTGAGAATGATCCATATTATAACCTTACTTGTTTAGTTATTTTTGTTATAACGAGATGTCGCTTGTAACTGTAAAATGATGGCGTTTGTGTAAAGAAAACGTTCTGAAACTATTTTTTGTATTTGCAATGTTTCCAAAGATAATGGTTATATTGAGGGAAAAGAACTGGATCATTTCTTCCGTCATATGATGAAGAAATTAGGACCAGAGGTAAGAACATTTTCCCTTTTGTTTATTCCTCTTCATTTGTCTACACACAAGTTTAAAACACACAAGTTCAAAGCGCACAGGTTCCCAGGTTTCCTCGCGAACTCCTTTTAGTTCTTGCTGGTATCAGTTCACTGCGGCTGTAAACGATTTTAGGTCAATGTTAACGAATTTAATTTTAATATCCTTCCCCAAAGCGTATTCGGAAGCTGTTTCATTGCTTTTTTGTAGTATTACTCCTGTGACTGAATAAAGAATTAGCATGGCCAAGAACACAATACATTCGCGTTAATTTCAGTCCTTGCATTTGGTCAAGTTGAGATAAATACATTAAACATTCAATGGTAGACTACGAGAAAGCTAGTAATTATTGTCTTGGATGTTATATAAAAATGCATATTTACACAGGGAACAGAACCGCCAGTTGTCTACTCATCCTACTGTGTTAGGCATCAAAGAGCAGTGCACCTTTAGCCTTATCCAAACAAATGCTGCATTCAACCTTTTAGCCACTGTTTACCCTTTTCCTGAGTGGGTTGAGTGTGTTCGGATGGGGTTTAGAATAACATTAGGGTGCTTCAATCATCCGCCAACACAATTTATCCTAAGTGACATCCAGTTCCCTACTTCTGAGCCCTATTTTGTTTTCACCTATTGGGTTAAAATAAAAGAAGTGCACTACAAATTGAATATGGTGCTCAATGGTGGTGATAGTGAGTTGAATGGAGAGCTTTTGTTATGGTGCTTTTATTGACTCCTGTTCCAATAGCTGGAGGTCAAGGAAACCAAATGTTGTAATATTGTACAAATACAGGCCACTAACCACCACTCGGAAAATGCAGTGATCCCTTTGTAATCTTCCTGCATCACACGCACTGATGGAGGACCGCGTCATTACCGTGGGACCTTCTTAGGTCTCAATTCCTGTAAGTCTTGTGTGAACCACAACGATATGTGTCCTGCTGTATATCGTGAACACTGCCTGGTGGATGTGTGAATGTAATTCAATGCGGCCAGTGGCGGTTCTAAACCATTTCAACCGGGGGGGCCAAGCTGGGGCCAGTTGTACTGTTAGGGGGGCCAGTTACAGTAAACATTATGATGTAATAGTTATTTCAGACTCCACATTTAGGGGGCCACAGGGGGGTCCAAGCTTGTTGTCACAGGGGCACTGCAAAGAACCCCCCCTCCCCCCAGAACCGCCCCTGAATTGGGCTGCTTTATTGGCTGATCGGAATGGAATACTGTTGAGAACGGAACAGACATGATAGGGAGCTGTTGGGTCCTGGAGGACTGTTGATCTGCGTATTAGTTATTGTTTTTGTAGTATTTACACAATTCCGTCTTGAGTCACGAGTCACACAGACTTTGACAAGTATAGAAAATATGATTGATTATATTAAACATCCCACTACCGGGATTTTTATTAGGCTAGACACAAATTCTGTGTCATCGCTGATTGCCAGGTGTGTTACATTTCATTGCATACAAAGAGACACCGACTTACATACATGGCACACTGTGGTCATGGTAACGTTGGTTGTTTCATTGATATTGTGTTGTTCTCTACCCCAAGGATAAAGTAACTGAGGAGAGAGTTCAGAGGCTTAAGCAGAGATTCATGTCGGCCTATGATGTCACCGCCGACGGACGCCTGCAGATCCAAGAGGTACATTTAGTGTAGCACGGACCCTTTTAAGAGTCAGTGAATACCTTCCAAGGCCATGGATGAAACGACACACGCCGTGAGAGAGATTTTCTTCTGAGGGAGAGACATCTGTCAAGTCAGAAAGTTTGCCTACCATAAAGAAGAGGATTTCATTTGACCATCCCTAATGTTTTAAAGGCCTTTTAGCAGCTTTAAGTGTGTTTTCTGTGTGACGTTTTTACTGTGTACTGTGGTCACTCACAGGAAATGCTCACTCAGCCATCGGAATTTGGCAGACAAACCACATTGCCACTCTGTGTGATGAATGCAGAGTGCCGCAGCGAGGGGGTAGGCAGTGAGGCCGTATCACTAATTGCACGAACAATGCATACACTATGAACGGGTGGAGATGGTGGGATGGGCACATGAAGGGCACCTGATAAAATGGGTTTTAAACAGCTGGGATGGAACATGGCACTGTAGCGATGTCCCAACGCCTTCGTCAGAGTCTCGTCAAAAGTCAAGTCAAATGTCCTTATAAGGAACATTTAAAAACAGTCAACCAAAGTGCTGTACAATGATGTGGACAGCAAAAGGAAAACTATGAGCAAAACATATAGCTAACTGAACATCATTTCATAGGACATGAACATAAACACAACTTCCTACCCATTTGCGGACTCAAATGCTAAGGACAAAAAACGTCTTAAGGTGGGATTTAAAAAAACAACAATAAAATTGTAAGACCTAATATATAAAGTCTAGCTATTCCACATATTTGGAGCAGCAACAGAAAAGGCACAGCCTTCTTTAATCAGGACACTGGAGCACACAAAGCAATGGGTTGGAAGACCAAATGGTCCTGGAGGAAAATAGGAGGCTGCTTATCCAAAATAAAATTACCTTAAACTCAATCCAATATTTAACAGGTAGCCAGTGGAGAGAGGCCAATACAGGGGGGATGCTCTTTCTCGTCTTTGTACCAGTTAAAAGTCCAGCAGCTGCATTTTGGACAACATGAAGGCGAGACAAGGAAGACTGACAGACTCCCTTATACAAAGAGTTACAATACAATGTCAATTTGGCAATGTCCCAGAGCTGGAAAAATGTATTTACATTGATGGATAGAGGCCCGAAGTTATTAACAATTACTTTGGCAGAGTCTAGGACAGAGCCTTGAGGAACCCCAGAGGTAATTGATGCAGAGAAGGAGACATTTTTATCTTTATCGAAAATGCCCTGTCTCAAATATGACATTAACAGCTTTAGGGCAGTACCCACAATGCCAACATTTACCTGAAGACAATCTAAAAGGATGGCACGATCAATCATGTCAAAGGCAGCACTTAGATCAAGCAGAATTAAAATAGCACAATTTCTATTGTGCCTAAACAACCATAAAACATTAAACTGCTTTATATTGTTAAATAATACCTCAATCTCAGGGCTAGAGTGCTGATCTGGGACCAGTTTTGGATTGGAAACCACAGAGAATCATAAGGACTGGGAGCTAATACTAAACCGGCACTCTCTGTGAATGCTGGCTCTGACATAATCCACTAACGCAGCATCTTAAATGTAATTATATGACTGAAAGGGTGTGGCTCAGGGTCCGACCTGGCGCCGTGTCATCTGTCTGGTTCGGGCTTCTAATGTCACATCACTGGCAACGTCCTTCACAGCCCTTTTAGAAAAAGAGCAGATTTGAGGAACATGGGGAGATGTTCGCAATATATTCTGGTGGCCTCGGGTGGCCAGTGGTCTAACCCGCTGCCTACAGTGCATTCGTGCTGCTGCAGTGTGGGTTTTAAAGCAAAGAACACATTATTATTATTATATACACCAATAACATGGGATCATTTAGGGTTAGCTCTTTTGTCTGGGAACTGAACAAGAGGATTTTTCATGCGTTTGACTTGGGGATTAGACCCATCAACCTTTTTTTCCTGCCCAACATTGAATATTATAATTTTCTCAATTGATTTGAAAGAATTTGTTGAATGCATGCATTTCTAATGAGTAGCTCTGGTTAATGGGCTTCTTCTAAGTGACCACAATGTACATCTAAGCGTGATACTGATTGTGTTACAGTTGGCCATGATGATCCTACCGGAGGATGAGAACTTCCTGCTGGTTTTCCGCAGGGAAGCACCTCTTGACAACAGTGTTGATTTTATGAAGGTAAGGGGGGTTAGGCTTCTGCTGGCAATAGATGACACCTCAAGGTACACATGGAGATCTCAAGCAGGCTATGGGTATAAGCAGGTCTGTGATTGGCTGCGTGGGCTTTGACATAATTCTTACGTTTATATTTGCACCAATCAACCAATCGCATTTATTTTCAATAAATAAATATAAAATAATGATACCCAACCTGAAACCCAACCAGAGTTAATGAAATGGCTATGAAAAACTCTTTATTAGGGTTCAAAACCAGACTCTGACGGGGGCCAGTCCTCTACTTGTTGTGCCTGGTAAATCTAATCCTTTTAATCTATACTACAAGGAAAACCGCATTTGTTTCCCACAGTTTTTGCTAGGTCAGATAAACCAACCTTTTGCCACGGCAGATATGCCAAACCAATCTTTTGCCAGGGCAGATGAACCCGTATTTTGCCAGGGCAGATAAAGCAACCTTTTGCCAGGGTAGGTAAACCAACCTTGTGCCAGAGCAGGTAAACTAACCTTATGCCAGGGCAGATAAACCATACTTTTGCCAGGGCAGATATACGGAGGGTTGTGTATGACCGAAAAATACTCATCCCAGATGACATCACCCAGATGAACATCCTTTTTCCTGCTAAATCCACTGATTATGTAACCAGTTGTCCTTTGCCTCCATAGATCTGGAGGAAGTATGATGCAGACAGCAGTGGGTACATATCAGCAGTGGAGCTGAAGGTAGTATTCCCAACAAACATGTTCACTTGCAATCCCCCAATAAACCAAAAGGGGGGAAGGGCCTTAGTATTGCAATAATTGTTCTGAATGGGAAAGAAAAATACATTTGTGTGAAGAGCTGGGATTTCCTGTTGATGAAGGATTATGTAGTTTTAGTCGTTGTACAATTGGTCCACACGCAATATAAGGTATGGGTGCTTTCCACAGTAGTCACTTGGGGCCAACATGGCATCTCCTAAAAGCCTTTAATGTAAAAGTCTCTCAGTGGAATAATCTCATGTCATTCAGCTCAACAACAGCTCTGATTATCTGACTCACGAGGGTCTGTTTTTGTGTAATTCTGAATCATACCTTTGTCTAGCTTTGACAAATTGGATTTGAACGAAAATCCATGCACTCATTGAATAAAACAATGATTTTTTTTAAATGTATTTTCATCCCCCTTGTGACAGGGTTTCCTGAAGGATCTGTTCCAGGAGCACGGGAAGACTGTCCCCCCCAGCAAACTGGACGAATATACAGACACCATGGTAAAGAGGCTGCACTTGCTTAAATTATATTATTGCACTTTTTAGGGAGTAGACATTTTGGACATGTCATGTGACATACATTATCTATCCATCGTGCGGTAGGGTTTGATCTAAGTGGAGCACTAACCTAATCAACCCCACGCAACCGTAACTTTCTGACTTTAAGTCTTTATCAAAGGAGTGTCTGTGTGTATGTACGACATGCAAAATGAGTACAGATTCCGCTCTCAGGCAACTTTGTAACCCTTCCTCCTGCTTGAAATGAACTTCCATAAAAGCCATTCTATCAAAAACGACCTTCCCCCACCGCCAGATGTGGTCGTTGTTTTAGTCTGGCCTGGCCATCGTATCCCAAAGGGCCTCTTAATCTCTACATAGTGCACACTACTCTTAATCATAACCGGGTCCAAATTAGGGTACCACGTAGGGGATTGGGCGCACACCAGGGCCACTGGCAGGGCTGTGGTGTGACAGCCAATGGCCACTCGCTGTTTCTGTATTAATCATCTTCACCAACAGACTCCCCAGGCTGAGGCGTTCTATTCAATGACCCTCGTCTAGGGGGAACCTGCCACACCCCAAACACCAGTTCCCTCTTCCTGTCACCACGTCATCCAGTCCCCCATGATACTGCTCAGATTGTGCTGGGAATGAGTATTTGCCTTGTCTGGCAGCACTCAGTGTAGCCCGGTGTCTGATGTTAGTTGTAAAAAGCCTAGTCACATGTCTAGTGGACGTTTTCATTTGGCTTTAGTGGAGTTCTGAGTTCAATACCAGACAAAGATTTCAAATTGGGTCTTTAAAAATGGATGCTCTGGTAATGATACGTTCTTTTTCTTCCTACAGATGAAAATCTTTGACACAAGCAAAGATGGCTGCTTGGATCTGAACGATTTGGCCAGGTAGCCTTTTGTCTGCTTTAGAATGAATACCTTGTCAATGCTGCTGTTTTGCTTGGATCGAACTGCAGCTTAATGAATGTCTTTGTTTAGGATCCTGGATCTCAAAGAAAACTTCATGCTACAGTTCCAAATGAATGTGAGTCAAACTGACGTGTATTCTAATGCTATTTATAAACTGAGAGGTTTAAATCCCGGGTGCTGATTGGCAGTCCTGGTATATGGGACTATTGTTGTAGTATATTACCAATATAACACAGCTAGGTGATGTGTTGTGGAACCTTGCGATCCATTGTTCCTAAGAAAAGCTCTTTGCTGTGGTATATTGGCCATTAACCACACCTTCTTGGCCATATAGCTAAAGTACAGAGTACTGCTACATCTACGGTTCTGATGTATTGGTTGATAGTATCTTGAATCTACTCTGTTTCCAGGCCACCAGTCATGAAGAAAGAAAAAGAGACTTTGAGAAAATATTCAATCACTACGATGTTGTGAGTACAGTGTGTCTAGGCAACATTAGTCTGAATTGGATTTGCAGCTCTGAAAACATAATTAGAGCTCCAAAAAGGATGTGGGTCTTCCAGTCTAAGGGGTCTTCCCGTCATCTTGCGTGATGCTCTCATAATGAGCGTTGTGTGCTGTGTTCTCCGCTTCCCCTTACACAGAGTCAGACCGGCGCTTTAGAAGGGGCAGAGGTGGACGGCTTCGTGAAGGACATGATGGAGCTGGTCCGGGTGAGCCAAATGGATATTCTATGACATATCTATAAAGGATGCGTATTTTCTGTGTCATGTGCCTTTATGTACCTCTCCATGTCATATTTGCTGCACTGACCCCCCTCCAAAGAAATTCTAAAAACCTCCTAAACCCCAGAGGCCCAAACCCCGACCCAAGAAAGTTAACATGAATCATCTAATTTCAAACAAAATGCCTACTAACCAGCTCTGCTTAACTGGTGTCACCTATTTAACTTTGGTTCTTATTGCAGCCCAGCATCACTGGTCCCGAGCTGGACAAACTGAGGGCAGTTTTGCTGGGCCACTGTGACGTCAACAAAGACGGCAAGATCCAGAAGAATGAGCTGGCACTGTGTCTGGGACTGAAACCCAACAAGATTTAGTTCCCCCCCGATCCATGCCCAGTTTATTGACTTCCTTACCGAGCCTTGTATGCCTGGATCCTGGCCATTTCACAAGGTGTCGTTGAGGCTTTCTTTCCAGCATGACGCAAAGATTAGAAATATGACAACTGACAGTGTTTGGATGTTGTGAACATGTGGCATGTTGCTTAATTATTTCAGTTGCATTTTCTCGTGTGGTTTTTATGGAATACAGATGTTGCCTGGTGAATGGCTGGAACGAGTTCAGTGTTCAAGAATGGCTTGTGGATGACGCTCCTCTTGTTCTTTTTGTGTCAGCCACTGTATTTTGAAACGGAGTTGTTTTGTTTTAATGCATTGTATATTAAATTATTATTAACATTTGAGAATGACGAATAAACCGAGAAAGGCAGGACTCTGTATTATGTATGCTGACATGAACATCTTTCGATACCATATTGTAACAACCCTTTGTGTTAGTGTCTATGACGGCCTGTAGCTTGTTGCCTTGTTTTGCTAAGTACACATTATAGTTGCTTACTGGCTTCATAGAACACAGCACAGCATCCGTGGAGGAAGCAGAAACAGACTGGACGATCTCTTCTAAAGCGCAAACATGATCTCTCAGGGCACTCAATCAAGTGCAACTGCACGGCCCTGAAAGGCATACAGGAATCGTAGCCCAAATGACAACCTTATTCCCCTTTTCCAGTGTACTATTTTGACTAGGTCCTGCGGGGAAAAGGGTGACATTTGGTCGTCAGCCTGAGGCCAAGGCATCACAAACACCAGCTGTCCATCTTCTCAGTGCTGTAGCTTATCATCTTAGTTGCTTTATGGATGAGTGGCACAAATTGCACACTATTTAACTTGTGCTTCACTACTTTTGTCCAAGACCCACAGGGACTAGGGTTTCATTTAGCATGCGGGTCTGTCCGACAGTTGTAGAGTGAATATAGTCCCTAGGTTGTTGGCCGGGAAACCAAGAGACAACACGCTTTCATTTAAATTGTGGTAGATGTAGTGTTGTTGTCTCTCACTGACTCTAGGTGTTTCTGCACGCCAGTTCTGATGCAATCCAAATGCATTTTGTACCACTCCAATGTAAGCAGTCCTTGTTTTGGGCCCTTTTTTCTCTCTTTAGTCTCTCATCATCCACTATAGCCGGATTTATCAGGGGCTCTCATCCAGGTTGTCTGACATTAGCGAGGGGAAACCAACCCCTCAAAAATATGAACGCTGCATTGGAGGTCTATCAGAAGACAGGGGAGTCTTTGGGTGAGCTTCCGAGTGTCAATTAAGTCTTTAGGGAATGTAAACCCATTCCTAAATGACACCCTACTCCCTGTAAAGGTGTGGTTACTTTGACCGGGGGCGTTGGAGCTCTGGTCAGAAGTAGTGTACTAGTCTATAGGGATTTGGGAGTGTAGAAGTGATGAAGGGAACACAGCTTGTGCTTCAGTTAAGAGTTTAGGTCTCCAGTTTAGGTCTCCATAGAAAAGTTTTTTATTAAAGCTTTTTTTATAGCTAATTACATCTATCTTTTTATAAGGCCGAGACAAGTATTTCACAATCTCATTTTATTATTCATTTTATTCATTACCAATATGTTCATTATAAAACATTAAACAGTAAGTTGTGGGCCTCAGAAGATGCTTTCCTCAAAGGATGTGATCAGACCACAGGCACTCAGACAGGATGTCACATGAAAGAACCCTTCTCACAGGATGTCATGCTAATGAAACTTCGCTCTGTCAACTACACTGGGCACAAAGGGATTCAGACTTGAATAATATTCACTTAGGTACATTTTTTGTTGAACTAAGCCCACGTTGAGTCTATGCATCTAAAGTGTGAGTTGGGCCCTATGTTAATCACAAAGCTCATCTGAGGGTAAGTGTGACATAGATAACGTTACACACACAGACTTTACTTTGAGGCCTCTCACTCATTTGAGATAAGTGACTTGAGACTTGATAACAAACTGATAAAAAACTGTTATCAAGTCAGTTTGTTGCTTGCCGTATCAGAATCAGCTTTATTACCAAGTAGGTTAACCCATACAAGGAATTTGCTATGGTGCATGACAGGAAACACAGCAAGCGGTTAAGAAAAAACTCAGTAGGTGGATCAAATAACACTGTACGTGAAAATAAAAAAGGACACAGTAAATATAAAGCGTGCAAACATTTACTGTATAAGTAGCATAAAATGCAATGTGCATGAAAGTAGTCCAGAGAAATGCATTCATGTAATATATTAAGTTAAATTAAGTTATGGGGCAGAGGGGGTCAGTGTTAGTGGGAGTCATCTGGCCTTACTGATGAGGCAAGCTGCCGATGGGAAGAAACTGTTCTTGTGGCGTGAGGTATTGGTCTTTATGGATCGTAGCCTCCTGCCGGATGGGAGTTACTGGAACAGTTTGTTTCCTGGGTGGGAGGGGTCAGACACAATCTTGTGGCTGCAGTGGCGGACTGGGACCTCCTTGGGATTCCTACTAGCCCAGGCAATTCTCTCCCTCGTGACCTGACACCTTTCCTGGAAGCCAGATAAATATATATTAAAATATAAAATATGCACAATACAAAAAGGCAACAAATGAAATGTGCCAGATCTGCGTCGTATGTTTTAATGAAATCAACAGCAGATGTTTTATATTATAATGAGAACCGAAGGCATTGGGGTGCTCGTGTTTACATGATCAACTGATTTCTGACAGCTTCCTGTCTGTCTGACCTACTTGTGTTGTCTTCAAGGGGGGTTTCTCTTCTGTCAGGTGACTTCTATACAGTACCTGTCTCTCAGTCGTAGTTGGAGGGGCCTCTTCTGACAGCCACCTGTATTAACAACAGGACTCTCCACAATAGAGTTGTGGTAATGGCTAACACCACTCTGCTAAGGCATATCTTTCAGGGTGCTTAGTGTTGGTTGTCCCAGTAGGTAGAGCATAGCACTGGCAACTCTAGAGTTGTGGCTTTTGGTTCCCTCAAGGGGCCAGGAGGAAAATGTATTCACTCTATACTATAATTTGTTGCGGATTAGAGCGTCTTCTGAATGACCTATATGTAAATACTGAAATGGATGTTATGCGATTAAAGGATACATGTTGATCCATTTGAAAGCAGAAACTCTATCTATTTTATAGTGGCATATGCAGCAGGCATAAGATAGTGATTATATTGAAGTTGTACAAAACACATTTGGATCGCATAAGAACTATACATTCAGTGTGAGGTTACAGCAGTGGGGATTCGGATGACACATTTGCTGTTACAACACAGTTCAGATAAACCGCAACAAAGAGGGAAGTCTGAATTCTTAAACAGTGGCTTACAATGTAATTCTTCTTTGCTGGTTGTTGATTGGTCGAAAGCGTATTTGTGAAGAAAATCTAAAACCGCAACTGCTATTACATCCCACTCTGAATAATGAATTTGCATTCCGTTAATTTGGTGCCTATTGGAATTATGCTGTTTTCAGCAAAGACAAAAGATGCAGACGTAGATTCATGACACTGTGAAAAAAATGGGTGCTGATAAAAATCCTTCCGAGACGTATTACCACGCTTCCTACATTTGATTGGTGGGGTTGTGGTGACTTATGCTCGAGACTTGTTTTAGCTGTTGCATTGTTGTCAATACAAATAATGACTCGTTGATGTGTCTATATATTTTCTCCGTATCATACAAAATACTTATGTAAACTTTTTGGAAACTCAAAAAGACAAACACACGCGCAAAAACGAACTGCTTGAATTATTTAATGAAAAGGCCAGGTATACATTAGGCGTACTTGTTTTTTTTAACTGTGTTTTTCAGTAAAACGTAATGTTCAACTAATTACCTCAGCATATGGGGTTTTCAATGTATATAATATAAATGTCTATACTTTTGAACGAAGAGCAACCACAACATGCCACATCACGTACACGATTATCTTTTAAAGGGTTTTGTGTTTTACATTTGTATTCGATACTTTTTTATGGACAATGGAGACATCTAGTAGTGATACGAGTTTGTCATTTCAATATGCTCCAAATGGCCGTTCTAGAAACTGTCCTAACCAAACATTACCGTTGGTGCCCCCAAAACGTTTCTTCCAACACCCAGGTTTCATATTGCCTACACATTTGAATAGCTCTCCTTAGGTGAGATTTATTTTTTTTAACTACAAAAGATGCTATACATATGTTGTCCTCTAGATGTCAATAGTGTTCTTAAAATCTGAACAATAAGAGCTCTATACGAGACCACGTTCATTTCGCTGCTGTTTTTTCTCTAAATCATTTTTTGTTTTACGATTTACACAAACAGTGTTAATGTAGTAAACAAGTTGAGTAGAGATATATAAATCGGTCGTTAAAATACTGCCTACTCTATCAAACTCTCTTAACAAAAGGCAATAAGCGAACACACATCAAAGCCAGGAGGCGGGGGTTTAGAGAGCGGGATCTACAATCCAGGAGTGCGCGCTCGTGTACCTCGGCTCTGTCTCCAGACTCGAATCGGTTAAAACTGAGACGCTCAGCTGTGCGGGAATTTGCCTTGGACGGATCTGTTTGTTTTTCTGCGGAATTTCCGGAACCCTTTGGATTTATAACTACAAATGTATCCTCAATAACATACGTGTTGGAAATATTTTACTTGGGAAACCATGAATCGCGAGTGGAGAAGAAGCGTTTTAAATCTTGTCGGCGACTCTTCTCTCACCTCTTCTGTCCGAAAGAGCTTTGACTGAGCGGATCACGCCGAAAGCTTGAGCGAGTTAATTAAAAAACCCAGTGTATTTAAGGTCAAGGAATTTGTACTTGTTGTGGGATTAGTCCACTTAAGTGAAAAGGACTGGTTGTTCGTATTAACCCCTAAAAAAGACGAGCTTTCGTACAACTCTTCAAAAGCTGTCCAGTTTGACTGTCGGACTGACCAGCACGGCTGTCCAGGAAAATGGAGGCTGTTAGTATTGAAAAAGAATGCAGTGCGCTGGGGGGACTTTTCCAAAGTGTCATTGGTGATATGAAAGTAAGCCAAACCTATTCATTCTATATCATATTGCTTATTATTACTAGGTAAATAACACCAAATGTAGCTCCTCAACTCTATTAATAACGAATCCAGAAATCTGATCTGCATGAATAAATTATCACTACATTTTGCAAAGCTACGTAGACTTAAGCGTGCTCGCCTACATGTTGAAGTTTACCTGTCTGTCATTTTTTGACAGTTGCCCGATATATTGACGAGGTAGCTATGTGTAACAGATAACAAAACGCTTGCATCCTCTGCGCGGCTCGTCTCTGGCTTGCTCTTATAGACCACAGTAGATCAATGTAACCTGCGATGAATTGTCAAGTGTAGTGGTTTAAACACGAAGAGCAGAATGGACGGGTCTTTAAGCAAATGCGGTTCAGATATTTGCCCTTGAAGCTAATGAAGCAATTTAGCCAGCTAGCTTTGCTTTCACACCTGTTTTGAGTATTAAAGGCATGCCAAGCATCCTGGTGGCCTTTCGGGCTTGTACATTAGGCTAATGGCCAGGTCAAATGGCTAGCCGTGGCGTCAGCTGGCAGTTTACTGGCCAAGCACTTCCAGGCCAGTTTGTGCCCTCGCGTGTTTGTGTGTGACGCCGATAATATATGTGTTGAGGTGTTTTTCAGCCCAGTCGTTTGAAAGCATTGTTATTGAGGGAGGCTTGTTGAGGATATTGTTCAGCAGGGGGTCTTTGTCTTCCAGGCTCCTAAATTATTTAACGCCGATGCAAAAGGAGCTCGGTGTGTGCGCGCGTGTGTGTGATCCAATCCTGTTTTGAAGAGAACTGACTGGGCTCCCCTTGTTTGTTAGGGCATATTCAGCCTTTCTGTCTCCCCCACTCCCACTCTCTCTCTCTCTCCCTCTCCCCTATATATATTATTCTATTTAAAGGGATTTCTTTTCGTGAACAAAACGTGAAACTTTTGTTTACATTGCCGAAGCAAGTGGGAGAAAATGAAAGCTTTGTTTATATTACCATAGGTTAAAAATAATAACATTAATATGTTGAAATACACTAATACTAAGTAACCATTACACACAAGAAATGTTCTGTGTTATGTTACTTGCAATGTTCAGAATGTTTAGAATGTATGAAATGGTGCAAAAGTCAGTTATCAGCAAGCATGTCAAGAGAATACAAATACATTGATTCATACCGGTTACGCTCATAATGTTTTCACTCTACTTGTTGCCGTTTTGTCATGCACAGTGTCACAAATCATAGAACAAAATGTGTCTTTATGGTCTAAGGGGAAATTAGTCTATCTCAATCGTGGTCATACATTTGGCAGGAGGTAAGGACGTGCAGCTCGGTTTCCACCTCATCTTTTGTACGCTCTGAATAATTGGTCATTTCTCAAGAGCCTGGTTTTGCTTTGGTGACCTCTTCTAATAGCAAGGCCATGCTCAGATAGTCTGTACATAGTTGGTCAGTAATGTTTGGTCAGTTATTGTGCTTTGGTATTCTACCACTGTGTTATCTCTGTTTTAGGCGAGAGTTTTTTTTCTCCCTGTGTGTCAAATACTTCTCTTTATATTATCATATGATTTGCTTTGGTCTCACAGTCTTCTTTCCCTGGGGTCCTGTGGGGTCTGTTTTGTTCTGTGAACTAACCCCTAAAACCAACTGATTTAGCGGTCTGGTCCCCCGTCCCTCTTTGGAATTGAGGTAGCAAATAACTTAGCACAGGGCGACATTCCTAAGGGCGCTAATCCTAACTAATCTGTGTCAAAATCACAGTGCATCTCAGATGCTACAAAATACTTTGTCATACCATATTTAATATAAATTAAAGCGTCTACTCTCAGTCTTTCCCTACTATCCATGAGTTTGATGATCAGGGATCAATTCTCTCTCTTCGTTTAAACAATGTATTTTTGTTGTTTTGTCCCAATAAAACAGGATGTTTTGATAATATTTCTTGTATCTGTGTTTTTGTTTGGACAGAGCAGTTATCCAGTCTGGGAAGACTTCATCAGCAAGGCTGGGAAACTGCAGTCTCAACTCAGGTGAGTCCTCAATGCCCAGTGGCCCAGCACGTCCCGCTGTGGGCCCCGTAATGGAACACAGCTGTCTTAAACTGTTTAACCACGTTAGGTTTAGTCAACTGTGTGTGTCTGTGTGTGTGTGTGTCTGTTAGGCTTTACGAGTGCTTGTGAATCCATTGGTTTAACAGTCTTTTGTACTCACTGTATAAACCCTCCTCTAATGGGGAATCGTTTTAAGAACTGCTTTAGGTTCCAGTTTGTTCTTTAACTTTGCTGCTGTCTGTGACCGCATAGCAGTGTTTTATTGATTTCAAGGGAAGCGAGACCCTTAAATGGCTGAGGGGCTTGATGGCAAGTGCTTGATTGCAAATGCTTGATACCCAATTCCAGCAGACCCCAGTGATCTCGGCTGTTTCTGGGTGAAATTGTAGAGCATCTGCCGCCGACCGGCCAACAATTTGGCCTAGTTTTTGCCGGCCAACGGTTGGCTATTCGACAAGCTGGACCAGTTGTGCCAAAACCTCGCCTGGGGAACCCCGGATGTCTGTTGTACTGAACCAGCTCACCTGAAATGTAGTAGTGAAGGCCTTGGTATTTAGTGGAGAACTTGATTTCCAATGTGCGCTAGCTCTGGAAAAAGTCAATTACGCGGAACGGTCGGGGGTCCCCCGTTGAGGTCTGCGATGCACTGGGCCAGGGAGTGGCCGAATCTGGCGTCCCAGTCCCGACCATCCCCAATACTCCCCACCACGGGGTGGGTTGGCAGGCTACAGCCACGCTGATGTCTCCCTGTAATGAAAACAAGATGCAGTTGCTTATAGTTGGGCGTCGTTGTCCTCTGGGTTAAGTGCACCGGTCTGAGGGCGGAGGTGTCTTTCCCCGGGCCCCTCTCACCCAGGCTGGCGTGGCCCACATGCCCACCTCACTGTGATCTTTGCTGGGTTGGAATTGGAGGGCGGACTGGGTGGCTGTGGCCGGCCTGTGATGTAACGCTAGGCCAGGTTTAAGTGCCCTGTCATTTGCCTGTACGGTTTCCTAATTATAGCTGCTTTTTGTGACAAAGTGTGGTCAAATGTTTCCTTCCCACAACGGGCTTTTTACAACTTGGCCCGACGTGGAGTTTCGGCCGTGTGTCAGTCGGTGTGCATTACTGTGCATTCTGCAGGTGGGACGACTCCCAAATAGCACCCTAATCCTAGTATCCCCCCTGCAGCCTGTTCAAAAATAGCACGCTAAACAGGGAATGGGGTGTGATTAGGGATGCAGGATTGTACTCTAACAAGCCTGTCGTCATCCGAGATAGAGTAGAGATGCCACAGGGTATAACAGACCATTTCTCACCCTACCCGGAGTTTCAATGTCAATTTCAAAGCAAAACATTGGAATTGGATCAGTCCGGGGGGTTTAAATGAAACATCACTGTGTGTTTGTGGGTTCCATTTAAGGGCGGGTCCACATTGGTGCACTGTTTTTTGAACACGGCACATGGGTTACAGAGGAGCTGGGGAAGAAATAGGCGTCAGAACCTACCAGGGGTTTGCCTAGGAGCTGGTGTGATAGATCCTCTTCATCCAGACTGTCTTTGGTGGAGATCTATTGTGTTCTCACACAGGTAGCCATAGTTACGGAACAGTACACACACACACACACACAAATTTTTCCCTGTAGTGGATCTAACCTCAACTTTAAATAAAACAGAATTTGTGCATGGAGTGTGTGTGTTTATTTTGCTGTCAGAGAGAAACCCTTGGGGTTTTTTTCAGCTCACCTGAAGTTGCTGGCTTTGCCACACAGGTTTTTTGTTAAAATGTATTTAAGGAGAGTGTTCTCCATTCATTGTAAGACATACGTTAGTCATTTAACTTGAGACACACTTTTACTTTTAGTTAATAAATAAACCATGTTGTTCTGGGGCAGACTAATGGAAACCTATTTCTTTTACAGCTTGCTGCTTTTGACCAGAATGGATTGCGCCAAATAGAGTGCTGTATATGTATCTGTTGTGACATTATCAAGTCCTTTGCATGCTAACATGCCATGCTCGTGTCATACAGTGGCAGTGTTTATAGATCGGCTTCACCCACGCTCACTAAACTAACCCTTTCTGTGTTTACATATCCAAGCAACTCATTCTCTGTGTTTACGTAGGAATGTTCCGTAGGTGTGTTCTCTGTTCCGTAGTAGTGTTGGCCTTCTTGTCAGAGTTGCAAAGGAAAATACATAACTCAGACTGGCCAATAAAACAAAATCATTAATAAGGGCAAAAGTGTACAGGGGATACTGGGCAGAGGGAGAATTCTGCCTAGAAGGCCAGCATCCTGGAGTTGCCTTCACTGTTGACAGTGAGATTGTTTTGCTGGTACTATTCAATGAAGCTGCCAGTTGAGGACCTGTGAAGAATCTGTTTCTTAAATTAGACACTCTAATTTAATTTATTTGTCTTCTTGCTCAGTTGTTAAGAGCCAGTTTGCGCTGTTCTGTGAATGGATTAGTACACATCGTTGTAATCTTCTATCAGCCTTTATAGTTCATCTTCAATCAATTAGTTATTCTTCAATCAAACTCTTCAGTTTCTTGGCAATTTCTCGCGTGGAATAGCCTTCATTTCTCAGAACAAGAATAGACTGACGACATCTGGACATTTTGAGCCTGGAATCAAACCAAAAAACCCTGATGCTCCAGATACTGAACTAGTCCAAACTTTTCAACATTGCTAACATAATTGCAGAAAGGTTTTATTATGATCAATTAGCCTCTTAAAATTATAAACTTGGATTAGCAAACACAACATGCCAATGGAACACAGGAGTGATGGTTGATATTGGGGCTTTGTATGCCTATGTAGATACCTGTGCATGCTTCTAGGTGCAATAATCGTCTACAGCATTAACAGTGTCTACACTGTATTTTCTGATAAATTAGATGTTATTTTAAAAGACAAAACATTTGCTTTTCTTTATTGTTTGATTAATTGAATCCGGTGTGCCATTTCAGGATTTATTTTAATATGTGAAATGCCTCGGTGTCCCGCAGAGAGGTCTTTGGTAACCCTGGCCTACACGATACTTAAATCGCTGGGAACCTCTTTCGACAAGCATATTCAGATACTCATGGTCAATGCATGCACAGGCTTGATTTTGTAACAATATCTTTGTGAGAACTGTTCTTTGTTCTGTGCTGGAAATCTGTGTCCTGACGATGAAGTATTCAAAGGCTATAATGGATAAGACCCTCAGTTAAAAGGCAAAGCATGTATTAACAACGTTTAAGATGTGTATCTTTATTAATAGGGCAGTCATTTTTAACTGAAGTATTTTCAGTATTAGCCGTCGATATGCAATATAAAACTATACAAAACAGACAGACATTCTGCCCAATTGGGAAATATTTAAATGTAGATCACATATTTGTATCTATAATGAAATAAATGAAAAACTTTAGAAATGTACCTATGTTATCGATCATTAGAACTCTGTAGCCATATTGTGTTACCAGAATTTGCATTTACTCCGAAGTGTTATTTTGGTTTTACTTTGTTGTCATGGAGAAACATGTTCGTGTTCGTGTTGTGATACTGTACATCCCATGGGTTCGGTCTGCGTCACAGCCTTGACGAGTTGTTACCTTCTAGTAATCGGTTGGACGCCCTCAACCTGAGCCACGTGTGTGTTGTATCTGTGAGTGTGTGCTAAGATCCAGAGTTGCCAGCACTGCCTATGTCTCACCCGCCGATCCTAATCGTGTAACGCGCTTCAACCGTCACTGATAACAAAACCAGATTTCAGACTAGATTTCACAGTCCCAACTACACACACGCACATCCAGACACCCACACACACTGCAGCCAAAAAAGGCATTCCACACATGTCAGAAAATCTCTTTTCAGCAAGTGTGCTGTTGGACTTTGATAGGTTTACTGTAATCAAAAGCTGAACGCTTTAGGCCTGTCTACACCAATCAGTACGGTAATTACTGGCCATTACAACCAGCGGCCAGACAGATACCTATTGTCTGTGAGGGAGTAAACATCTGGCAACGATACTGTTTTAATGAAGCGCCAACAAGGAGTGACCACAGAAACTGCAGTAGATCTCTGACCGAGATCGCTAACCGCTGGAACCCGGTCCCGCCGTCCTAAACGCGACGCCGTTCGCTAATTGGTACACTGCACCCTTTGTGCCGTGCGCCCAAGGAAACGGGGTGCGATTTGGGACGCGCTCGGCTGCACTTCGGGGCCCGGTCGGTAAGCGCGTACTCTCGCCGTTTTAGAGGAGGCCCGAATCGTGACTGGCTGTATTTTTTGGTTCCCCAGGGCAACCGTGGTGGCGGCAGCTGCCTTCCTCGACGCCTTTCAGAAGGTGGCGGATCTGGCCACCGGCACACGAGGTAAGAACCCGTCCAGGGGCCGAGGGAATGGGGGGGGGTGAGGTGCGGAGGCCTTGGTCCTAAATGGCACTCACGAGGCCCGAAAGACAATGAGAGGAAAGTCATCTATAAGAGGAAGCCTGCACCGCTGCTGTCCCGTGGCAAACGCTGAATGTCCTGGGATAGGATCCTGTGTGAAGTCAGGGTTTCCCCTAAAACGTATTTCCACGGGGGTGGTGGGGATGGGGTGTGGCCAATGGCAGAGACTTGCCATTGAGATGCCCAGACAACATTTAGGAAGGTAGCTGTTTTGGCATGGAGAGGAGAGAACATGTTTTGAGATATTTTGGCTAATATGTTCTTGGGTTGAAAAATACCATACTACAATAGTCTTGAATTTTTGGATTGGTATTTGATTATGTTGTATTTAATTGAAGTTTCTTCCTGTATTTTACACTTAAATCCAGTGTCAAGCAACACTATTTACCATGTTTGTTTTTACATTTTTGCACATTTCACGGCAAGATGGTACAAGCGTGTACCTAAAGCCTCACTAGTAAATACGGTCCCAGCAGTTTCCACACACTACTTTGTATAGGATTTTAGTCGTTTAAGTTTAAACTGTACTATGCCGGACATAAGTTGAAATAAGTTACAGTGCCCTCTTTAAATTCTGGGACAGTGAAGACATTTCTTCTTGTTTTGAGTTCAACACACCTAAAATCCATTGTTAGACAGCATTTGAGCACATATTCGTTTGCCATTTAAGGATAACACTTTTCATACATAGTTCCTTTTTAGGGCACCAAAAGTATTATTATATTAGTTGAAAGGCATGATGGGAATGTTCGTAAGGTGGATTTATTAGGCTACAGTTAGCAGTGGGCCCACTTCACTGGAACATGTGGTTACAATTAGCCTCTTCCAATTTCCCCCCGGGTCAGGGATCGTTATGCTGTCTTAAAGCCCTGGGAGGAGCGCCAGCTTAGCTAGAAGCCCTTGCACCTGGGCTGGCGAGGGAGGGGCCACGGCCCCATAGCCCCCCGACTTTAAGAGGCCTTCTGTCTTTGTGTTTGGGGGGTGGATGAGGGGGGTTGTTGTTTGGGGAATGTTCTCAGAGGCCCGGATTAAACAGGCGTGGGTGTTATCTGTGAGCTTGCCACACAGACACTCATGTCAGCACTGGCAGTGAGAGATCCTTATGTTATGTAATGACCATTTGGGCTGTTATTGTCTGTTGCGCACAAGGTCCAAGTTTACATTGTGAGCCAAAAGTTCAAGCCAAATTCTTTTAATTGGAGTGGTGTGTCGGAGGGGACCAGATTGAGCAGTTTGGGTAGATGAAAGGAGGAAAGATGAAAGGTCAAGTAGTTAAGCCCTCAGGCTGCTGTTTGAAGCTGTGATATGGGCCTCATTCTGTGCTTATTCTGCCCTCACTGTCCTCATTCTGCCCACACAGCCCTCATTCTGCCCTCACTGACCTCATTCTGCCCTCGCAGCCTCCATTCTGCCCTCACTGTCCTCATTCTGCCCTCACTGTCCTCATTCTGCCCACACAGCCTTCATTCTGCCCTCACAGCCTTCATTCTGCCCTCACAGCCTTCATTCTGCCCTCACTGTCCTCATTCTGCCCTCACTGTCCTCATTCTGCCCACACTGCCCTCACTGCCCTCACTGCCCTCATTCTGCCCTCGCTGCCCTCATTCTGCCCTCGCTGCCCTCATTCTGCCCTCGCTGCCCTCATTCTGCCCTCGCTGCCCTCATTCTGCCCTCATTCTGCCCTCATTCTGCCCTCGCTGCCCTCATTCTGCCCTCGCTGCCCTCATTCTGCCCTCACTGGCCTCACTGACCTCATTCTGCCCTCACTGGCCTCATCGTGCCCTCAATGTACTCGTTCTGCTCTCATTTTACCCTTATTCATGCCCTGAAACCCACCTTGGCCCGAGGTGTGTGTGTGTGTGTCTGTCTAGGTTGCTTGAAGGTGTGTTTAGGTATTTATAAGTGTGTGTTTGGGACCGAATAAGGTCCTGTATTTGTGCCGAGAGTCAAAAGATCTATTGGCTGCTGAAAGCCCCAAGCTCATCCCGAAAGGCTGGTTGACACCTCCTGCTGTATGCCCGGGCTATTATTAGGAACACAGAAAGACACACATTCATCAGGCACCGTAGCAGCACACATTCTCAAACACACACACACAGGATGATACTCCCTTCACCTCGCTCTCTCTATCTCTCCTTTCTCTCACTGACTCCCCCCTCATCTCTTTTCTCTTCGTCTTTCTCTCAGTCGTGTTTCTGGCCTACGGTGACAGTGCAGAAACAGCAGGGTTCCTCAGACTCAATGAGCCACTCCTCCCTGCCTAGCCTCTCATGGCAGGTCTCTCAGCCGGAGGACACTCCTCCTCGCCTCTCATGGCAGGTCTCCCAGCCGGAAGAACGCTCCTCCTGGCCTCTCAAAGCAGGTCTCTCAGCCGGAAGAACGCTCCTCCTGGCCTCTCAAAGCAGGTCTCTCAGCCGGAAGAACGCTCCTCCTGGCCTCTCAAAGCAGGTCTCTCAGCCGGAAGAACGCTCCTCCTGGCCTCTCATGGCAGGTCTCTCAGCCGGAAGACACTCCTCCTGGCCTCTCATGGCAGGTCTCTCAGCCGGA
>JACXGK010006219.1:0-29409 GCA_016801125.1 Novumbra hubbsi
GGGGGGGGGGGGGGGGGGGGGGGGGGGGGGGGGGGGGGCTTGTACGATGAGGAGATCCACTTACTCTCAGAACGTTTATTCTATTACGATCGACTCCATGCTGTGTAGCCTATTTATTATTGATATGTGTTTATTTATTGTAGATTCCTCCTTCCACTTGACACTGAGCATCGCATATGGAAGTGAATGAAAGCACTGTGCCATGTTTTATAGCTCCTAGGGACGATTAGCTTGTCTGGGCCTATGTACTGCTTTACCCAGTATTGATGTAGTAGTGGGGCCAGAGAGATGGTGTACAAAGGTGGTGGATGCTGAAGATTTTGATGAAGTGCTGTTGTGTGTGTTGAGGTGTTTACAATTTGTGTGTGTGTGTATGTATGTGTTTGGGAGACTGTGTGTGGGTTGGTGTGTTTGCATTCGTGTGTGTATGTACAGTACCAGTCAACATCTTCAACCCTCATTTAATGGGTACATGTTTGGAGAGGGATAACCAGAGAATCTGGGGTTCTGGTAACATTGGGGGGGTTCTGGTAACGTTGGGGGATCTGTGCTGGTGATGCACTGATGGAAGCAGAGAAGACATCTCTCCCCGAGTGGGATCTGGCTCATCTTCCTATCATCATCATTATCTTCAGATTCCAGTAGAAGAGAGAGCAGCAGGACTGCCAATCCAAGCAGCGGAGAACGTGGTGATGGAGCGTTGCGGTACAGAACTGGGAGAACAGCCCACTGGGGTGGTGTAGGCGGCCGCCATGGAACATGTCTTTGTACCGGAAACCAGTGGGGACACAAAGGACTCTATTCACGGTGTGATGGAGATGTACAGGCAATATTGACGCTATAGTGGAGACTACATTTAAGATGTACACTGCATATGTTGGCTCACTAAGAAATGTGCACCACGCAGTCTTTGGTACTTTATTCCTTAGATGCAAATTGAGGAGAGGCCAGATACTTCCGTCTTTCTCCAGGAAGGACTATGGACTATGGGAAGTGAAGGACCTTGGGAAGTAAAGGGGGAGGAGGGTAATTGTGCTGCTGGACTCCATTGATCTTCATCAAACACTGAACCTTTATTCCCCACTCTCCTCCTGACAAGTCGTCGAATGGGACAGTATTCCTTGACCTTTTTAACACTGAAGTGGTACAGAATCTTGGCATGTGCAGGTTAGACAGGGACTAAATAGATGCTGTGTTTTTTTTATTACACAGTGATGAGACTGGATTCGAGATCCGTAGTTCTGATGACTGAAGGAGAATTTAGAATCGGAACTGCCATTTTATACATTATTAATAACAACTTTCTTACTCTGTCCGGAGACTGATCTTGTCACTTTGGCTGTTGTGCTAAATAACCATTGTTTTCCCAATGTTTTAGGGTAGCGCAGTGCTGACGACTCTGTGAAGATTTTTTACATTGCTGTTCCTGTCTAAAATGGGTTTTATTTAAACAAAGGAAACTAAGGCACTTTGTTGTCATAAACATATTTCTGTTTTCTTGGACAGGATGTCCTGAAGTGTAAACTAAAGGGCATCTTTACTGGTTATTATAGTCAATGCTTCATAAAGTCACCTTTTATATACAATAGAAATTGGTGGTGATGTTTTTATTATCGATTCGCTTTCTTTAGAGATGTTGCCACTGCACACTGTTTTTATGAGAGAAATTGTATTCATTTGAGAAAATAACAATGTGGGAAATGTCTTTGAGTTTGAGTTTATTTTAGCTATAATAAGTCAAATTCAGATGTGCATGCATATCCGGAATATATTCAAATCAATGCCACATACGTTGTTCTTTCTTTTAAACCAGCGGCAATATCGGCTGGCAATATTATTATTATCTGGTGCTCATACAAGTGAATGGACATTAACAAAGTTTTCACGTTAACGTTTTCAGAACCTTGGACAGTGTTTAGCGTCTCTCCTGGCAAATTTGCGTCACACCTGCACATTAAGCTTAGGTTTGCTGGTGCCACTGACAGTAATTCTGAATTAGAGTTATTTTGGCCGATATACTAGTTTTTTGGGTGGAGCTATAAGTTAGACACTTCGTGAAGACACAAGAACATGAGGAATGACTTTATTGCAATTAGTCATTTTCAGACGACAAAGGCTTTTCAACATTAAAACAACAACGTACAAAATAGCACACGTTTTGCCATCAACAGAAATTTAATAAGGTAGTGAAAGTACATAAACAAAGTAATGAAGTACAGTAAGATGCAAGTTATGATTATCAAACATAGGATGATTTGATTTCTCAAAGCCAAATTAAGCACCATCGTCATGTAGTCAGGAAAGGCCATAATTCAGTAAAAACGACTCTACAATGTATGGGAGAAGTTAAACATGGTACATGTGGATTGTTATCACAGTTTTCAGACATATTACCAACTAAAAAATAACAATATTGGTGTAGCACTACTTTATCATGCATTTTACTTTAGTAAACCTTCTTTAACACAGACAAAATATACTTCAATAAGTAGAACTCCATATATTTCTATCCAGCCTGGAAAGTAATGTATACTCTTTGAATGTGAGATCCCTATCAAAAATAATATGCAGATCTTTTATTTTCTTAATATATCTAAAGTGCAAGTATGTATCCATTTTTATTCAATACTTTCTGTAAGTATAAAATACAAAGGAAAAAAAACTGCAATATGCTTTTCCTGTTTATGTTATATTTTTTTCTGAAAGGAGCATCATATATAACAAACCATATATACACACACACACACACGCACTCTCACACACAAACACACACCACAGATAAAATATTTTGAAAGGTACAACATATCATACAGGGTTGATAAAGGGGTAGATAGACCACATGGTTACATGGGATATGTTTGTTGTGCATTGAACTACATCCTCCTCATTGACTTTACTAGACACTTCTCCCAGTGTCATCTACCTGTACATAACAGTAACCTATACAGTCTGCATATATATGAACTCTGCATTTGTATGTGCAAAATATAATGTGTTCTGAGCTAATGGTGGTCAAAATGGCTGTTGGCTTCACAAAAGGTTGTGATTGGCCTCACTCCTTATTATAGACTGTTTGTGTGTGATTGGTCAAACATTGAAGGACCTGCAAAAAGTTATAGCGGTATGATAACAAATGGTTTCAGTTGATCTGAAGGAGAGAAAAAAAGAAAAGAATGCTTGAACAGCTTGGTAGAATGAATGAAAGTTAGAATCATTTGTTTTGGAATTCTACTGGGAGGGAATCTAGAGGACCTCTGCAACTGCAGCAGTTGTTAAGATTACTGGTCAGAAAATACACTTTTCCACTGTTAATTAAGTACTAGTACAAGTAAGAAGAACAAAGCACCTCTAATAATGAATACATTTAAAGACATCTCTCTGATTCAAACTGCACCAGCACCGTCACCCATGTTATATTGAGCCATGCTGCTGCAGTTTCCATCAACACACTGCAGATTTTTGATTCTGGGACAAAAACACCTGACATCCATTTTGTGCCTCATTGATTAACTGTGCAATGTAAGCAACATGGCGAACTCATCCACTTAGGACTGTGGCAGTTGGTTCTGACCAAACACTGTTGTAATTTTTGTAACAGGCAGTGTTCTAGAATCTAGTACACGTAACCGCTATACTCCGGAATATGCACGGACCAAGTAGCACCTTTAAAATGGACAAAAATAAGAACTCCCATTTATTTTAGCTCAAACCCTTGCGTTTTACGGAGCGAGAGATATAAATGTGAAGCGTGAGCTTAATGAGTAGCCTCGTTGGGATTGGCCAGTGAACGCGGAGAAAAATGTTTATTGAGTTTCCAGTCTTCACAAGTCATAATTGAGGCCTGATTTCTGTCAGCCCTGCACTGTGTAGAAAGAGCATTGAGTCTTTCGCAGCGATAGTACCAGTGTGACAGGAGTTCTGATCTCAAATGTGCTCTATATGTGTGGGGCAGAATGGAGCGGGTAAACTGTACTCGTGGAAAAGGAGGCTCTCTGACACTGGGAGAGTGGAAAGGAATATCATATTCCTAGGTGGGAGACATCTAATAGGATCCTTATATAAAGCCCCACGTGTCTCTGTTCGTACACTCCTAAGCCCAACTGTCTGGTGGAATATTAGCATTCCTATCTACAACTGCTCCTCCCGTCTTCAAAATCATACCAGGCTTATGTCAGCACGGCCCAGGGCAGTAGGTTAGTGTCTGTTGAGCAATCTATGTACCTCCCTGATGCTCTAAATCTGCCTGGTTGTCGGTCAGTTAACCTAGTTGACTGATTGTTCATCGACACTTAAAGAAATGGACGCTCCGCGGCAAAATGTACTGTTGGACCGAGAGAAAGGGATGATTGAGAACTGGCAGAAGTGTTGAGTCTTGACTTTCCACTTCCGTAGATTATACCAGAATGGAAGGAGAAAAGTTTAGCAAGAATTCCTCAACGTCTACAAATCGTTGACAGAGTAGCTTGGCCTGACAATGTGTGAAGGGGGGAGTAGCTATACTATGTCACCGTAGTGATTCTGTGAAAAGAGAAACACCAGAAATGTGTCTACACTCACCCGAAAATAGTTACCGGATAAGAAAGTGATGGAAAATCATACTTGTGCAGACAAAAGACTTCACATTGCAGTAATAAATCGGAATTCAGTCTCATGCTTTTCTTTTTTGTCTATACAACATACAATGCCAAGATTGGCACGTACAATATTGCACACTAACATGTAATGTTGTCACTGTCATCATCCTGTGTAGGTGAAGACGGCTGCTTGGACAACATAGCTTGGAGAGTAACGTTGAGAAATTAAATAACGCAAAGTGACAAACTAGACCGGTAAGCCCGATCTAAGTTTCATAATATTGGGGCTTTAGCACCATAGATAGATACTGCCTTGGCCTTTTGCCTACATCCAGAAGACCTCAGATAGGGCTTTCAGGGCATTCATCTTCTCATCCCCATTAACTGACTACGTAAACGTCCCAGTTACAAACCATCTTTTTGGACATGGTGCAAGAGGTGGACAGACTTAACCCCACATCTCTGGGCCCAGTTTTTCCAAAGTTATCCGGATTTCACCTATCAGACAGGACTGAATGCATATAAGTAGAACCGAATCCCTATTCAACTCAACGACTCGTCCATTCAGCACGTTCCATTTTGATTCATTGAATGCTTTCTGATGGACAAAATCCAGATCAATAACCACAGACGATCTGGGTCCCCGATGACTATCCATGCTCACATTAGAAGTGCTGCTGCTGCTGCTGCTGTAACAGAGGACATGATCTGACGGCCTCGCCTGTGGGAGCGGGACAGACGACAGCAAGGAAAAGGGCCTCTAGTGTGGCTCGTTAGTGTTAGCCAACAGACCCATAGGCACCACTGTGGCCTAGCCACACAGCAGAACAGTACTCACAAATTAAACATACAGGAGTCGAGAGAGATATCATTAACATCGACCACAATGTGAAGCACGTAAACGAGTGGAGTGTAAGGCTGGGATTCATTCAAACCCGCCATAGCAATGTTCACACAGTGCCTTTATTTACAATATTCCTCTCATGCCCACACACATCTAATTCTGGAGTGCACGCATACCAGCAAAATTCAGACTGGTACATTTAGGTTTCTTTACGGTAACAAAGCCCAGTCGGTGATTTACTTTGACCATTGGAAAAAGAGCTCCGGTGTAAATACTGCACTGCGGGTTTGATTGAATTTAGCCCTAAAAGGCACCAGGTTGTTCTGACGTCAGAGAGGATGCGCCCTCGCGGCTCAACAAGGATGTAGCCACGCGCTGATGCGTCTTTTTACACGCGCTCTTATAACTGGTTGAGCGTCCAGTTTTTTTGCACCCCATCCCCCCCCTCGCAAAAAAGAAAACTCGCCCACAGAAAACGTGGGCATCTTAGGATTTAAATACAGCTGATTCACAAAATCATAATTAGTATATCTAAGTTAGCACTTTTTTTCATCTAACCATTGATCCAAATTTGAATGGGCATGGTGCAAAGGGGCTTATATTAAGTTAAGTTGATTTGATCCCGTTTAGGCCTACATAGAAGCGCAAAAATATTTAGACCCTCCTCATTTATAAAGATTCCATAATGTGTGACATGATATAAAGTTTTTTTTTATCGCAACGTTTTCGATTAAATAATACACTACTACTTCTTTAAATGTCTTTATAAGAGATATAGACCTAAGCATAGGCAGATGTGTCTCTTTTTTCAGCCTGTGCGTTGCGTTCTGCAGCAGGCCTAGGCTATAGCCGACACGTTAATGGAAAGCTCTTTCATTTTTATTTCCTGCGTACCTTTTAGTAATAAACTATATCTTCCTTCAGATTTTGGTTTGGTAAAGTAATTTTAATATATTTATATAAATTCTCTTTTGTGCTGATGTCAAATGTTGGTTTACAAAGGAGATCGTCGTAATTTCCATGTGGGCTTATACCCGGCTTTTCTTTTTGCACTTTGAAAACATTTTCGAAACAGCTAGGACATGTGCAAAATCGGTTCGTCTGTTAGAGAAATAAACACTCATTTCATTGTCATTTAAATCAAGTAGGAAACAGTTCATATTTTACAGTTCAAACTGTTATTGATAGCAGCGGCTTACTGTTAAAATGGTTGGTAAGTGGGTGACATCCAGGTATGAGCGAAGAAATAGAACTGCCAGTCTTTGAAGGTTGTGTGTGGGCGATTCCCATGGAATTCTCTATCTATTTTACAGTAAAGTCTGATTATAAAGTTTGTGTTGTTCGCTGTTTATCTCTTTGCTCTAGCCGGTAATTCATCAGTCTTCGTCCCCGTCGTCACCATGTTGGCCCTCTGGTAGGAGTTCAGAGGCCCGTTTCTCTCTACTCCGTTCCTGGATCTTTCTCATCTCCTCTGTATATTTACAGAACGTGTTGCCGAATTTGGACCACACTTTGCACGGAACCGTAATGGAGTTCCGGTAGGTAGGCTTCACCTCGCTGACCCGCATGAACACCCCGTACTTGTTGGAACCTACGTCGAAGAAAAAACGCTTGTTGTCAACAGTTAACGATGTGCCTTCAGGTAATTCGGCCGGATCCTCGTCCACACCGTAATCATCGATGAGTTTGGCCAAAGCGTCGCGGAACTCGATAAGTCCCTGTGCTGGAAGTGCGATGGTCTGGCCTTGTGCGCTTCCCAATCCGGGCCCCCGATTAACGGTCTGACGGATCCTGAGGAACCGCCCCCTCTGGTTCTCTTTCAGATCCATGTAATATTTGCGATTCTCTCGTACCAGAAATTCGCTCTTGAGGGCCCTCCGGGGTTCATCTTGCACCATGTCAGGGTTGCTTGGGCCCAGCTGAGCGTAATGTTCGATGAAATCCCCGAGATAGTCGCGGAATTCCACTGCCACTGACATAGAAAGAGTAAGACGGCTCTTATTTCCCCCAGCTCCGACCTCGGCAATCTTTAGGAAGCGGCCTTTCGCATTCTGCTTCACGTCTAGGTAGAAGCGCTTATTCTGGATGTCGACTCGCTTCGAAGCGAGCTCCTCGGTGTCGTGTTGCAGTCTTGCCGCGGCGCCCATCGCGCCCGGAGGCAGCAAGCCGGGGCCTGTGGCCAGTCCTCCCTGGTCACTACCACTGTCTCTGTCCGCCATGATGCTGCCTCCCTGCTTACCTTCCACCGTCTCCCTCAGCCTGCTGCAACCTCGACTGCCCGTCAAACACTCCGCTGATATCGCGAGAGCGCTACGCTTTAGAGAGAAAAAGGATGAAAAATGAAAGTACTGTAGTTCATGTTACTTGCTGTAGTTCTAGAGAGGAATGTTCAAGAGATTCAAGTTTGCGTCTAGCTATGCAAATGCGTAGCACTCAACCTCTAAACAATCTGATGATGCAATGCATTATTATAAAGTCCTTTATGTTCACTTTCAAATAATATAACTTCACAGAACGCAACAAAAAGCCACACATATTTTTTATGATTTTCTTTAATGAGAGAAAAGTATTTTTTCTATTGCATACGTTCCTCTTATGCAATGAAACACTAGAGTTAAGTATTATATGATACATGGTAGCTACACACTGTATTGATGTACAACTCTTAATCGCGTGCAAATGTAGTCGTATAAATGTATGTGGCATCAATAATAATCTAACGGATACGAGTTTATTTGTGTCTTTATATATTTCGACAAATATGTTTGGATTGTTTAATGACTGATATAACTGTGGGTCAAAAGTGATCATTTAAAGGTGGGCTAAATATAATTTGATGGAAAGGATTTAAACAACTCTTAGTCTTTAAGGTGAGCTATACGATTATGAGGCAGAAGGCGTAAACATGCCTATTATTATGAGATGTTTAGTTATTAGCAGGTGTCTGAAAACAACAGCTTTCAAGAGCCGTTTCAGCACCAAGGATTGTGCACGTTCTCACGACCTCTGAGCAAGGACAGCTAGCTTGCGCTCAGAAAAGGCCTGCGGGGAAATATTTAATAAATAAAGTGATCGATTAATTGACTGATTGATCGGAGGAACTGGTAGAAGGAGGAGAATAACGTCTATGCCACACAAAATGCCTGTTTTGTTTAGGATAGGCCAACAGCGCATGTTACATGCATCCACATTTCCCACAAAAAAGACTGCTATCTTTCTGCCACACGTGGCTTCACCATTACTTCTAAAGCTTGTTATCGACGTTCTCACGTGTATCAATATTCACAAACGCAAAGGCCACCGCCAGACACATTCATTATCGCTGTGTGCAAAAAATCTTCAGCCATGAATGAACATGCGCACAAGACCGGTGCCTTAATAAGTGCAGCCGCTGTTGGGCTTCGTTCGGTGGGGTTTGCCTGTTTGTCGCTTGTTGCGTAGTAAACAGTGCTTGGGCCAGATTGGACAAGGAGACGTTTCTAACTAACAGGTTGCGGGGCTATAGGCTACTACTGGAGCCATTGTGATATTTCGCAGCGTTAGTCATCGCACTGGCCGCAGTGTAGCCTAGTCTGTCTACTACACATCCTCTCTGAATTGCCAGCTCTGTGGTTCAGTAAGCACGTTTATAGCCGTTGGATTTGGTTAATCCTATATTTTTCAATCAGATCGCCACCAAAACATTTTGGCTGCTGCTGTCACGGTCGCCCGTTGTTGTGACTCCGGGCCGTTTTTCTGAGGATATTGGGCACGCGGCTCCGGTCATTAGTGTGTTTGCGCAGGAAGTGGCAGCCGACGCCAGTGGCGGGGCAGGTGATGTTTGCTCACGTCAGCCGCTCGCGTTTGAGGGGTGCAGGGGACGCGGCTGGAGGGAGCGCGCTGTTGCATCGCCTAACCGGATAACCAGATAACCGCTATCTACTGTCGTCTCCCTTATACAGAAAAGGAATCCGAGTGTTATATTTCTGAAGGTGGAACAAAAACCCCGACCGTGTCTGTGTGTTTCTGTGCATATTATTGCTTTTTTTGTGCGCGGAATCTAAAATTCGTTTTCCGTCAGGCTGTAGAAAGGCAATGCGCCCACCCATGCGATGACATTTGTAATAGAGAGAGGATAGACTTTATAGGCTTCATGCAGAAACTATGGTTTCGGGTAGAGAGTAATTTACGTGTCTTGCTTTGCGTTTCAGGAGAAAAAAATTGTGTTGAAGGAGAATGCAGCAACCACATTTCTAACCATGCAGAACCGGGCCGTTTCCGGTTCTTAGGCTTGTGTGTCCCCATCTGAAACCGTATGGGGAAAGCGGCAGACACAGATGGCATGGACACTTACGCAAGGTCTGCCGCTCTGCCCTGCTATCGGAGCATATTCGCTGTCTCCCACTTCAACCCCGCTCCGTCATCCGCGCCCCTCAGCCGCCCCAGCACTGCAGCAACGGAGCCACGGCCGACGGCATGAGGCTTGATCCGGTGCATTTCTCCATGCTGGTCATTGGGGTCTCCTTCGCCTGTTACGCCCCGAGTCTCAATTCCCTCCAGGACCAGGCATACCGATCCGCCGTGGTCATTGAGGGCGAGGTGCGCTCCTCGCCTGAAAACGTCTCCCGGGAGCCGTACAGTGTGAATGTCAAAGTGCTGGACGTGTGGCCCGTGAACAGCGGCGGCCTCCAGCGGGAGCAGCTCGTGACCGTCGGGGACTTCGGTTCCGAGGCCCCGTGCACCACTGTTGAGGAGAACCACAGATATATTTTTTTCATGGACCCAACAGGCGAACCTTTAGTCTTCAAGGCATCGTTTGCTCCACTGGACGCGAGCGGAACCGACCGGAAGAAGGATGTGGAGAGGGTGTTGTGCGAGGACTGCGGTAAGTTTAGGCTTTTATTGGACGCTTTAGGGCCGCAAGCTAATGTTCCGGTCATATAAGGAGTCTCCAGTCTCCCAGTGAGTGCTTATCCGTGATGATCAACATGGTTCAGTTCCCAATGCTCTGGTGATAAATAACCAATATTGTGTATTCTTTCCAGTAAATTAGACTATGCATGGGTTTGGGAGACAATATACAGTATACTGGTGGGGTGAGACAAAATTGTTATGGACAATCAATCAATATTACAATAATGTATGGGCCTGTTGGTATGATATTGGTTTGCTGAGCTATGTAGTAGAAATATTGAAGATGGATGCTTCCAAAGTGTGTGTGTGTTTGTGTGCTTGCCTGCCAACATGCACACACCTGTGTGTCAGATAACCCATGTCTGAAAACGAGAAGGAAGAGAGAGAACAGAGAGAGAGAACAGAGAGCGAGATAGAGAGGGTGAATAGGGTGTAAATCTGAGAAAATATGACACAGTTTCATATCAGATGCCCGTCAGTTCAGTCAGATGTCAGTTTGCTCTCAAACATAGTGGAGACTGAGAGCATGTGACAGGAAATAGGTAGACCAATCAGCTACTCCTAACTGGTCAGCGCTGCTGAATCTGGGGGTACATATGTGGTCCTTCATAGCCCTCCACTAAATACCAGAGGCTTGACAGCGTTTCAGCACCATAGACAGCTCATATTTTCTGACCTCCTGATCTATCTGTTCATTTCCACTCGACTCTACCTGTAGTCATGCGTGAGAAGAGGAAGACAGCAGCCCATTGTCTCTGTCAACCATCACTTACAATTTCAAATTTTTTCTGGATTGGTCCAAATATTCTGGAGAACAGATGCTCTGTCTAAAATGTAAATGTAAGATCTCTTTCTTCATCTTATCTTTAACATAGTGATGTAGTTATGATCAGGGGCCATAGGTATCAACCGTCTGATTTATGATCACTAAAGCTTTTTCATCCCAACCAATTAAATGGCATGGACTAAAAAGGCCTGATCCTAGATAATGGCTGCTTTTCTTTGATGTTTAAATATAAAAGGTTTCATTAGCACCATAGAAAGCACACATCCACTGACCTCTGTATAGGATCTGATAAGACAGTAAGCTGAATCTTTCCTCAACTCATTCTCCTTGGTCCCTGACAACTAATCTCAAAACCTTTGATGGGATGCAGTTGCGACCTTTTCAGTACTTTCACCTATCCAATCAGGGATCATCACAGACAGGAGGTAAACAAGAAGGAACAGGCTCTGTGGTCTGTCTGTCTATATGGCTGTACCATTTTCTGTCTGTCTGACTGTTTTCATGCATGGCTGTACCATTTCCTGTCTGTCTGTCTAACTGACTGTTTGTATGGCTGTACCATTCCCTGTCTCTCTGACTGTTTTCATGCATGGCTGTACAATTGTAGATGAAGTGTTATAGTTGTAATTCAGCTACTTATTACAGAGCAGTTTTGTGTAAAATACGCTTGCAGGGATCATGACTGTATAGGTCATCTGGATGTTATGCTGACATCACAGACAAAACCTCCTTGAATCAACAGTGATGCAGACAAGCATACAGACGGGCAGACAGGCAGACAGGCAGACAGACAGACAGACAGATAGGCAGACTATACTTGCCCCTGGAACATCATCATGCAAAGTTCCAGGTGCACTATGAAGCAGGCACACCTATATAAGTATCCTGTCTTTCTTCTTTCCCTGTTACTTCTTTCACTGTGACTGTGTCCCTATTACTCTGTCCCTGTGACTCTGTCCCTGTTACTCTGTCCCTGTGGCTGTGTCCCTGTTACTCTGTCCCTGTTACTCTGTCCCTGTAACTCTGTCCCTGTTACCCTGTCCCTGTGGCTGTGTCCCTGTTACTCTGTCCCTGTTACTCTGTCCCTGTTACTCTGTCCCTGTAACTCTGTCCCTGTTACCCTGTCCCTGTGGCTGTGTCCCTGTTACTCTGTCCCTGTTACTCTGTCCCTGTAACTCTGTCCCTGTTACCCTGTCCCTGTGGCTGTGTCCCTGTTACTCTGTCCCTGTTACTCTGTCCCTGTAACTCTGTCACTGTTACTCTGTCCCTGTGACTGTGTCCCTGTTACTCTGTTCCTGTTGTATGTCTGTGGGAGCAGCATTATGCCTTAGTAACTGCTTCATGCAAGCACACACACACACACACACACCACTGAACTACTGCGGCTCTGCTGCAAATGCCTAAGCATGCTGTCTTTAGCTGAGAGATCTGGGGCTTGTATAAATTATGCACAGTGAAAAACAGAAGGCTGAGGTTCGTGTGTGTTTGTGTGTGTCCTTCAATTGGCAGGATGTGTAGACCGGCATGGTGGTGATTTGTGGCCTGAAGACGTAAAACTGATCTGCTGTGCCTTGATAGCAGTTAGTGTCTCTGTGCACGTGATTCATGCTTGTGTGTGTGTGTCTGTAGATTTTAATTAATGAACATATAATATATTAATATATCTTGCGTAAGCCACTTGGAAAGAGGGACCGCAACACCCCACAACGCTTAAACTCCCCCTGGAGTAAGGGAGAACAGTGTGGGGTTGGAGGTGCAGGGAAGGATAGCAGAGGTACCGTATCAGGGAGTTTATTGTCGCCAAACACATGGGGGAAAGGGGCTGGACGGAACCAACGCAAGGAAATCAAGGAAGGCAAAAGGTTAAGAAATTCCTCTCCTACCTTGCCCGGGGGACGTAACAATGTGCGATATAATTGCACCATTTGACTTGGGGTCTTCGTGTACAGTGGCTGGGGTAATGTCCAAACACTAGTGGTCTGGACATGGTTCTCCCATCAGCCACCTGCTACTCTGAAACAGTACATTTGTGTGTGTGTGTGCGTGTGCGTGTGTGCGTGCGCGTGTGTGTGTGTGTGCAGACCTCATTCCATACTGAAACATTCTGAATAACACTGATCCTTGCCTGTCTTCCTCAAACAAACTAAACAGGCTTTTCTGTAAGACCGTAAGAAAATAAAATGGTTGTACTAATGAGTAACAGGAAGCTTTGTTTTCCACTCCTCATCCACGCAGAACATCCAACTCACCTTCAAAAGTTGGTTACCACACCCCTTTTTTCTCTCACTGTCTCTTTTTCCTTCTCGGTGTCTCTCTTTTTGTCTGTTTTGTCTTTATACCCTTTCCCTTTCTTTCTCTTAAGCCAATTACGCGTGAGTGACTTCATTTGGATTGCACGTTCAATTACACATTGTCAAAGTAAGCAGGGTACACCAATGGTCGATCTCTCTCCCGTCTCTCTGCTGTCGCTGTGAGGACTTATGGGAGATTCTCTTTTTAAACCGTCTTCATCTCCAGAGAGGACGTATGGAATCAATGCCTCACTCCTCTAATCAGTAGAATACTGCCTGCGCTGCAGGTTTAGTAGGTTCAGATCTCTGCAGTGAGAGGTGTGCGAGTGTGAAATGGGAGGCGAGACGTGAACGCAGGGGAGGAGAAGGTGAGAGGGGGGGGGGGGGGGGGGGGGCACAGAGGGAAAGGTGACACAGAAGGTGAGGCGTGGATTTTTGGAGAGAAATGGATGGATAGATGGAGGAGGAAATGTGGTTGTGGAGGGAGGGGTGGGGGGGTACTGTGGCTTGAACACGACTCAGAACACTGTCGGGGGGAGGTTGGGTGTGGGGAGTGGAGGAGGGAGGGAGAATAGCTTTTCCCCACTGCTCTGCCCGCAAGCGCTTCATCAACTATTCATCAGTAACTCTGCTCATCCTCTCTCTGTTTCTGTCTCCCCCTCTCGCTGTCTCTCTCTCTCGCTCTCCCCCTCTCTCTCTCTCTCTCTCTCACTCTATCCGTCGTTTTCTCTGTCACACTTTCCCACCCCCCCATCCTCCTATTTCTACCTATCTTCTTCCCCTCACTCTTAAACATGCAGTAATTCACTTTCACACACATCCTCCTTTTCTCCATCGTTCATCCCCATCTCTCTCACACACACACACACACAATCAATCTCCTTCTTTCTCTATTTCTGTATCCCCGTCTCACCTCTTCCTTCTTTCCAAGTCTCAGTACTCTCTTTCTCTTCCTCCACTCTCTGCTTCCTCACTCCCACACGCTCGCTGTTCTTTTATCACCCAACACACTTTACATACTAGGAGGAAAGAGGGAGCTGGTCCTGGTCACTGGCTTGCAGTGTTAGCCTGCCGGTGTTCCCCTTGACCTGTGCTCTCTCCGGCGGCCTACATCTTGCGTCTCCGTCGTAAGGCCTAAATCTGAAAAGAACACGCCATGAAACGTATGAATAGGAGAGAGAGAGAGAGATGGACATGGTCTCTGGTGTAACAGAGACAGACTAACGGAGATAGGAGGAACATCTATAAGAGGGCAGGAATCATTCTTCCAACACACGGTCTGTGTGGTCTTCCCATACAAACACCCTTCTGTACAGGCTTCCATCCACTCATGTTGGCTCCTGTCTGTGCAGAGGTGAGTTCTATTATGTGCTCCAGATCTGCAGGCCTATTCTGCCGGTGTATCATTCAAGAGCAGGACCGCAGATGCGCATCTCTCTCTCTCTCCCCTCCCTCTCTCTCTCCCCTCCCTCTCTCTCTGTCTTTCTCTCTGGTTTCCATGGTGACAGCTGTGCGCTGCAGAAATCACACCGATCTGAGGCTGAGATAGAAGTGCTTCTCTCTTTCATACATGAACACACAAACACACACGCACACACACACACACAGAAACATACACAAAAGGCAAACCTGACATATGTTTCACACGTTCACCACACGCACACACCGCAACAGCATTGTGTACCACACAGGGCATCTACATGTTAGGAATATCACCCTCACACCCACTCTATATATATCTTGCCTCCATGTGTTTATGTGTTGCTCGACACCATGTGTTGGCTCGATCACACACACACACCCTTCTGTCAACAGCAACAGATCTGGCTTTCATATCACCCTCTGTTAGTGAATCACACTTAGCGGAACATCAGATCAATTTTGTTGACGCCTTTCTCTGGAGGGAGGAGTGGAGGGGTGGGAGCGTTAGCTGACCTTGAGAAAAGGACCCCTTGACGGAAGCCTGAGAGTGCTGGTCACGCCTGATTGGCCAGCGGAGGGACAGTCACGCGTAATTGGTCAGACTGTGTTGTATTCCGTCTGGGCCCTGCCCCAGTGTTTTTACACCGGAATCCTTGGATCCCTCAGTTGTACAAAAGGCTTGGCTCAGCAGGATTGGCATCACACACTCACACACACTCACACACACTCAATGTTTATAACAGTATTCTATATAATAATCAATGTGTATGTAATTTCCTAGAGTTGGTAAATTTGCCTGCGGTATGTAAAATGTATGTATCAGTGTGTGTATTGTGTATTGTGTGGATGCATGTGATATGTCTGTGTCTGTGTTTTATATGTGTGTGTCAGTGTGTGGAACGTGTGTGTCTGTGTTAGGGTGTGGAATATGTGTGTCTGTGTCAGGGTGTGTAATATATATATATATATTGTCTGTGTGTTTGATATGTATGTCAATGTGCGTAATTGGTCAGTGTTTTATAAGTGTGTGCCAGTCTGTGTATTATGTGTCTGAGTGTGTGATATGTATGTGTCAGAGTAATATGTGTTTGTGTGTAAAATGTCAGTGAATGTCATATGTCCATATCAGTGTATAATACGTTTTTGTTTATGTGTGCATTGTGTCTGGTTCAGTTTATAACATGTGTATGTGAGTGTAGGTCACCCGACTCATTCTTGCAGAACTTCTCTATCTCAGCCTCATTTGTATGAGTGTGAACTGTTCCCGTCAGGTCCTGCCGTAACCTCCCAGTTAGGTTTGGGCCTGGTCATTGGCTAGCCCATTCCAAGAACATTTCAGCCATTCCGATGTAGACTTCTGTGTTTTTGATTATTATCAAACTACATAAGCCAGGTACATTTGACTTCACCTCAACAGGTATCACCAGACATTGTAGTTTTTAGTAAAACATTTTGGGGGGCTTTTATGCTTTTATTGATAGCCAAAGTTGGAAAGATAGCACTGACACTGAAATAGCACTAGCACTCTGTCCTCGATTATTCACCACTGTCCTATCCAGTGCCTAAAATAATGCAAATACAAAACATCATACTATACCGCTTTTTCACATCAATACTGTGGTTTTGTAAGGCATAAAGGGGTCATGTTGGTCAGCTATGCCAAAACATACCTGGAAACACCTGCCAAGGATGTCAGTACTTTCTGGATGTAATTCTGTGTTATTGACTCAATCAAGCATGATTCTGGTAGATGCTTTGAAATGCACTCATAAATGTTGCTGAGCAGCTCTGTCTTGAATAGAAGGCCAAAATTCATATACTGCTAAATGAGAGACTGAACTACAACTAAAGGAATTGTGTGGTTGCAGCTAAAGGCTTCACACAATTTCTGAGTATACTTCTTTAGGGGGGCATTATGTGTTAAGGAACATTACTTATTAACAACATAAAAGTATACTAATGTTTTGTTATAAATTCCAGAGTTAGTTTGGAGAGGATAGTAGGGAGAGTTAGTGTGGAGAGGATAGTAGGGAGAGTTAGTGTGGAGAGGATAGTAGAGAGAGTTAGTGTGGAGAGGATAGTAGAGAGAGTTAGTGTGAAGAGGATAGTAGAGAGAGTTAGTGCGGAGAGGATGGGAAGGAAGTGTTAGTGTGGGGAGGATAGTAGAGAGAGTTATTGTGCAGAAGATAGTAGGGAGAGTTAGTGTGGAGAGGATAGTAGAGATAGTTATTGTGCAGAGGATAGTAGGGAGAGTTAGTGCGGAGAGGATAGTAGAGAGAGTTAGTGTGGAGAGGATAGTAGAGAGAGTTAGTGTGGAGAGGATAGTAGAGAGAGTTAGTGTGGAGAGGATAGTAGAGAGAGTTAGTGTGGAGAGGATAGTAGAGAGAGTTAGTGTGGAGACGATGGGAGGGAAGAGTTAGTGTGGAGAGGATAGTAGGGAGAGTTATTGTGCAGAGGATAGTAGAGTGTGCAGAGAGGGTAGTATATAGAGTCGTATCACTTTTTCCTTTTTATCCAAACGTGATTGACTCCCTCTGCTTGTAAGTTACTGCTAGGGTTACAAGTAACGGTTAGGGTAGGGTTTAACATTAGGGTTAGGGTTAGAGCTAGGGTTAGGTTTAGGGTTAGAAGTTATTGCTAGGGTTAGGTTTAGGGTTAGAAGTTATTGCTAGGGTTAGAAGTAAAGGATAGATTGAAAGTGGGGTTTAACATTAGGGTTAGGTTTAGGGTTAGAGGTTAGTGCTAGGGTTGGAAGTGAAGGTTAGGGTTGGGATTTCTTTTAAGCTAATAAATTGTCCTGAAAAGTAAAGAGGTTGCCTGTGCATACATGCTTATGTGTATAATGCTTTTGTGTATATGTCTGTGCAGAGTTATAAAAGCTGTTGGCGTGCTTGAATTAATATTGTGCTCCGCTGCTATAGCTCAATGTCAGTATTGCAGCAGGTTAGAGTGTTTAAAGAGAAAAGAGCCAGTGTCTCTGGAGACTCAAATTGGGCCAGTTAATGGCAGAGCAAGTCAAAAGTCTACTGCAGAACCTTCTGGAAAGACCAGAAAGAGGATCAGAGTAGAAAATTGGTCCTAAGTGCTGTAACTGGTTTAAACTGGTGTAACTGGTTTAAAGTGAAAGCTATTTATAAAGCTTCTTTAGGCAAAAGATTAATCACCACGTATTTAAGACAACACAGGAATTGTTCTAAAAGGTTATCAGCAATCAGCAGGTGTCTTGCTAATAGAAAAACATTTCTGCACCATAGACAGGAAAAGGATTAAATGTTTGTTGTTAAATGTTTTGATCTTTCTGTATGATCATTTAAGAAATATTCTCAACCTACATCATGTGCTTTTGATAATGATTTTACACAGTACACCTTGATACTTATAACTCCTTTGAAAATAAACAATCATATTATTCTTGCAATTAATCAACCTACGGTAGCATATAATTTTATTTTGAATGTAGTCCTTATGCCTCCAATATTGTGTAAGAACACTATATAAAAAAATGCCAACAGAAAGCATGTGAGCTGTGTGATATTAATATTCCATCGGAAACAAAGAAGTTCATGCTTCGTGTTAGGTTCTGTTTTGTTCTGTTTGGTGTTTGCCTTTGTTCTTGAATGAAGCCTGTTCAGCCCTTTGTTGAGTTATTGTGTTCTGCCTGTCTTTGTGTGTGTGTGTGTTTCTGCCTGCCTCGTTCCTGCCATTTTATTGTTTGTTTTGCCTGTCCATGTTTTGTTATTAAACCCGTGGTTGTCTGTTAGCTCTGTGCTTGGTGTCCTGCCCTCCAATCGTTACACTTTATAGTAAACAATAAAAGCCTTTGTGCAACCAGCCTTCCAAACTATTGTGGCACTCTTGTGTTCTGAAAACATTTAAATTGTTTTATTTTGACGTTTTATGCATAACAAGAATAAAAACAACGTACATGTTGCAGCTATTAAACCAGCTTTGTCGGGGTGACCGTAACTAAACCAAAGATGGTCTAGTCTGTGTAGGCTGCTGTTAAGTCCCCGCATATTTTGCAAGAAGCATTGAGAATAGGCAAAAACAGATTGTGTCAAGAGTAGTTCACTTGTTTTGTATGGGATGAGTATTAGCTTTTTTTGCATCCTTGATTTTTTTTCAGTGTAAATTTTTTTAAGCAAACATTGAAATGATGTTTGTACCTATTCAGCAATAGGAACAATTACAATGTTTTGAAACGTTTATGCTACAAAATCATTGCCATGCCACTTCTCATGAACAATTGGTGTGCTTGTTGATGCTCTATGAACATCCTCTATTTCTTATTCAATATCACATTGATTACTAGTTAATATGAACTTTCATGATGTGATTTTACTTTTGACTAAGAATTTGTTTGTACATTTGTCTTAACATCATCCTAAAACTTACACAGAGCTGCACAATTTATTTTTTAACAGGTTTTAAGAAAATAAATTTATTTTTTAGAATTTCAACAAAACAGGGCCCTTGCATATCATAGCTTTTACACCAAATTCCTTCCTCTCTTTTTTGAATGACTCAAAGAAACAAGAAAAGTAATGAAACTGATTAATTTTCAGGATTCAGTCCAATGTTTGTGTCACACAATACCTATCTGCTTTTGTGTTTGGAAAAGAGAATTAGTCAAATGTCAAGTTACAACCTTATCTGCGGGTTCACTATACTGTGGTATCTGTGTACACAATTGTGAAATTCATCAACCTTGCAAAGGGCATACATATTCATTATTCCTGTTAACAAATGTACTGTTCATAGTATATATGTATATCTAGCTGGCTAATGTTACTAAATCGTTCATGTAAAAACTAGTAATAGCCACATTTCCTTGCCATCTCTACTTACACCTCCATGACCAATTGATGGCCAATACATAGTGAACCCCCCTGGTATAGACCAACAGATGTTATACCTTCTGGCTCAGGGATTGGACCTGGGAAACATTTGCTTGCTGGTCTGATACCCAAACTGCTGCCAACCTGCATACTCTTTGAAAGTTTATTCCAATGGTTTCACAATCAGCAGAGCCAAACAACATTGGTCATTTTCGTCATTCAACAGACACTCATATCCGGAGAGATACTGTTAGTCCATTCATCTTAATATAGCTAGGAACAACCTTTTTTTTTTTTTTATTACAATAAAATTGCAAGCATGAGTTCAGAAAAGGCCAGACTCTGAGGAGTTAGGAGGTTACTTTGGAGTTGTTATTTGGGGTAAAATGGACAACGAGCTGTTTTCTTTGCTGAGCTACCAGAGCTGTAATTGGGCTGAGTGGTTGCTTCCTTTTCATATGTGTAGGTGTCCACAAGACAAGATGTGGCAGAACAAGGAGTATGGATAGAAGGCTTGAGCTTTTTCTGAAAGTAAGAAGGAACAGTTCCTGATGCAGCACAAAAGGCAAGCACCATGATCTAGTAGTGGATACAAGCTTCGACTGGACGCCGTTGGAGTGTGCAGTCTAGTAAGCTGACATGAGAGAACTTGAGAAGGTTAAACACGAGAGGCGTTGATTGGCGAAGTTCCAGAGGTTTGATGGCAAAGGCAGTGAACTCTTCCAATAGTGAGTTATTCCAGGTACAAATGACAGGCATCTTTTGACTACATCCTGTACTGCTTCTTGTGAGGTAAGGTCTCATTTAACAAATATTTTAGAGAATAAAACTGAAAGTGCAAGTCCTTACCTTGGTGTTTGCGAGGAATAAAATTGTTGTCGAGAGTATTGCCAATGTTCCACTGCACTCTAATGGAGAGGTCCCCCAGTGTAAAACCAGCTCTGTCAACTGTGATGGAGAGTTCCCCCAATTCAAGAACAACTATGTCTCGTTGAGGTTAAGGTGATGGTGAGTGCCATTATGTGCTGAGTGTCATCTGCATAGCAATGATAGAAGAGCCAGTGTGAGCAGATGATAGAGCCAAGTGACTTGGTTTATAGAAAGAACAGGACAGGCCTGAGCCTCAGAGGACAACAGCAGTAAAAGCCTGCACGGGGGAGAGTGGTCTTGATTGAGTGACCACTTAAACTGACTGGGAGAGGTGTTACGAGAAACACCATCTGGAAAGAAAAGAGAGAAGGAATACTGGTCTGTGGTTTTTAACATAAGGGGGGTCAAGTGTTGGTTTCTTGAGGGGAGCATCTCTGGCCTTCTTGAAGACATAGGGGACAATGGCCAGGAATGACTTCATGGGGAAGTGAGGAGTTGGAGATTGACTGGACATTAGAAGTTGCAGGATTTTATCTGGAGAGACCAGGGCTAAACAGGTTACTTCTTGGACTGGTTCAGTGTGTTAGGGACCAGTGGACTCAGAAGGCTCAGTGAACAAGCTGCAGATGTTCTCAGCCTTCTTTTTCAAAGTGCTTGACAAAGTCATCCACCTTGAGGGAAGATAAAGGAGGAGGAGATTGAGGATTGCGTAGAGAGGAAAAGGTGGAAAATACTTTCCTGGAGGAAGCCTGACATTTCAAATTAATTTCAATGAACACTGATGGGGATCATGGGCTGTGTGGGCTGGGGAGATTGGAAGAGTTGCAGCCAGAGGGTGGGGAGTAAACAGGTATAAAAACCACAAACAAAGTTCACCAAACGCACTTGCAGGTACCACAAATGGCAGCACATAACACAGATTAGCGTTGCTGTGACAGTCTGGCTAGGTGTTTGGTGTTACTTTGACAGTCTGGCTAGGTGTTTGGTGTTACTTTGACAGTCTGGCTAGGTGTTTGGTGTTACTTTGACAGTCTGGCTAGGTGTTTGGTGTTACTTTGACAGTCTGGCTAGGTGTTTGGTGTTACTTTGACAGTCTGGCTAGGTGTTTGGTGTTACTTTGACAGTTGGGCTATGTGTCCAGTTTTACTCTGTCAGTTAGGCTGTGTGTCCAGTGTTACTGTGTGTCCTACAGTTAAGCTAGGGCTCCAGTGTTACTCTGACAGTTAAGCTAGGGCTCCAGTGTTACTCTGACAGTTAAGCAAGGGCTCCAGTGTTACTCTGACAGTCAGGCTAGGTGTACTTACATTTGATGCAGCTCATAGTAGGATATGACCTACTATGTGAAACCTAAAGAATTAAACGGTGTAGTTTACATAATTGTAAGGTCTACCTCCACCACTCATCCTCAACCTTCCCACCAGGCTGGGAAACACACCTCATTCCCCCAATCCCTTGAACGCACCCCTCACAGTAGATCCAAATCACCTAATCAGCTAATGTCACTCACCTGTGCTTTCCCTATTCTCCTGGCAGCCTCTATATAAGCCTGGTCATTCACCCCCCTGTCCTTGAGAGGTATTGTTTGTGTGATTGCAACCCTACTAAGCCTGTTTGTCCAGTATTTTTCCTTCGTCTTAGACAAGTGTGAGTCTCTAGTTATTCTGACCAATGCCTGCTGACCACCTCTCTGGATTATCCTCTTCTGTACTTTGGCCTCTTGTCTACCTTGATACCCACTTACTGACCTTCTGCCTGTCCTTTGACTTCATGCCAGCCTGTCCCTTGATATGTCGTTGTACCTTCCAAATATACCGTCTGCGCTCTGCACTTGGATCTAGCCATTTTTCTCTGTGTGCATTCATTACAATAAGCACTGTCATGAACAAGTTCCAATAGCACTAGAAATTATAGCTTTTGGTAAAAAATGAAGAAATGTTGTAAATGAATAGTCAAACTTTGTAGGTCTAGATACTGTACAATACGGAAAAATCTCCTTCCAGGATAAAAATACATGAAAACAAAAATGTACGTTTTTTGTGAGATGTATGAATTGGTCTGAAGCCAAAGAATTATTATATACTTATCACACTGACAACACAGGTATTTTCTACCATATTAGGACAAGTTGCTTAGGATTCAAAGAGGATTCAAGAGTCAGATTAAATGATGATATCAATGCTGAGTATATTTTTAGATATAAACCTGTTGTAAATGTAAACTCTAGTTTTAGTGTCACCAAGCTAGTTTAAGACCAGTTGACTGTAATAGCAGCCAACATTGTCGTTTTGAGGATCTGTACATGTAGTCACAATTTCTATGTCCCTCTGACTTCGCAATAATTCACTAGAAACACTTTCTAATATTTAAATAGTTATTTCATATTGTCATTACCCCATTTATACATTCTTTAAAATGTAATATATTCTGTTAGTATAATTTTTATTTCAATATTTTGGTTTTGTTTTATATTTTTACTTAATAACACAGCGTAGATGACTTGGGCCGTGTCACAAGAATGTCATTGGACAAGACTGTTATTTTGTGCATTTCACAATAAAGACTTTGACAAAAGGTCTGAAGGAGTCACATCTACTTAGGTTATTTTAAATGGCAATTTCATTTGCATAATATTTCATAAGCACATTTTAGATCATTCATGCACATGACAAGCACATGTCATTCAGTTGATAAAACAATGAATCATTTGAGACTTGTTTGCTATGGTTCCCTGTATGTTTCTTTTTCTTTCTAACCATTCCCTTCTTTTTCTCTCTATCTCTCTAGCTGCAGCCCCTAAGGTGCGGCTGATGCGGGGACAGTCTTTGATGGAGGGGGACAGGCTTTATCTAAAGTGTGAGGCATCTGGGAATCCCAGCCCATCTTTCAGATGGTACAAAGATGGTCGCGAGCTCCAGAGAGGAAAGGATGTGAAAATCAAGACCAATAAGTGAGTCTCAGAGACCTGCCAACCCCAAGTCATATATTTCATTCACACAGGATTTCCAGTATGTTTCTTAAAAAATAATTTGAAAAGGTTTACGTGGTCCCCTTTTAAACATACAAAGGTTTACCCCCTTCTGGTCTGCATGATCATTGTATAGAGTCATTGCTGCCGGACTTCGGGAAGTGGAAGGGGTGGTTTACCACATATAGAATATCAATGACCTGTGTGGCTGTTTACAACGGTTTATAATAACCAGGAGTGAAATTGAGCAGGGGCCTGCAGGAGCTGAGCTCCAGCACATATGGTGAATATGAGCCCTAGGGGGATTTGTCCTCCACTGGCCAGCAGTTTAGATACAAATGGAAAGTAAAAACTAGTGCTATCCCACATCCCAAATCCCAATTGAACCCCTCTGATCATTATAACTAGTGTACATAGATTGCAATGCTTTATAAGAGCAAGCATGAACATATAACATATTCTTGTAGCATTAGGTTTATTTTGTACTAGCTAGCCACTTCCTAATATTAGCTTGCTGGCTAAAGGATGTGGGAATTCTGAGCTGTCCATGGTCTGTCCATTAACGTAATGTTGACTTGTAGTTGAACTAACATTTGTAGCTTGCTAGTATACTGGCTACATTTAGTTGGCTAGCTAATGGGTGTGATAGTTCTGGGCTTGAATTAGGCATGCATGTTTTAGTGTTTGATGTTATCAATATAACTATTTTAACTAGCTACAGCTTTTTGGATGCAAGCATGAGGAATATTTTTGTCAAACCTGAATGCATGAAAATTCCTTCCTTGCATTATTCAGTTATTTAGTTGGGTTGGTTGCCTAAAACAATTGTTTGCCAACATGCTGGATACCTTTGGATACTTTCAGAAACTCTGCAGGCGTGTTCATTTTGTGAGGTTTAAAATATGTTCACTCAAATGAATCGCTCTCTACATTTCTGGCTTTCTCTCCTCTTCCCGTCTCCTGAAGGAAAAACTCCAAGGTCCAGATAAACCGAGCAAGGCTGGAGGATTCTGGCAACTACACCTGTGTAGTTGAGAACATGCTAGGCCAAGAAAACGCCACAGGCAGCATCAGCGTGCAGAGTCGTGAGTCCACACCATCCTCTCTCTACAGTATGAAGTTCTATTCTATTCTCTATCTACGATATGGCATTCTACTCTATTCTCTATCCACGATATGACATTCTTTTGTATTCCATGACATTCACACTCCCTGCACCTATTTTGGTAACTACCGAAGACTGCTGTCCTTGACAACCACCGTGCTATTCCTCTTCCTTAATAGCTCCAACGCTCTGTCTCTCTTCCTTAGTTACCACTATATTGAATATTCTTTTTAAATCCACCATGACTGTGTTCTTTTCCTTTCTGCATTAGGAACCATTAACCCCCTCTTCCATAGTGACAGTTACAGTGACTTTCCTTCTCCCCCTTAAGTCCTGCCATATGCCCACTTCACCCTCTAACCCCTGCTCTTGCTCTCTCGCTTCTCTGTAGTGATCACTACTCTCTCTCCCGGTTTGAGTCACGCACGCCGCTGCAACGATTCAGAGAAGTCGCACTGCGTTAACGGTGGAGACTGTTATTTCATACGTGGCATAAACCAACTGTCATGCAAGTAAGTGTGTGGTCCCGTCCTCCTGACGTGTCTCTTCCACCGTGCGGCTTCAGTGTTCTGCCATGTGTCGTTCACCCTGTGTGTTACCCTGTTAACCCAGCGTCAACCTCCTTCTGTACACCACAGATTGCAAAATGTAACCACAGCGTAAATTCAGCTACAAGGATTAGTCGGGGTAAAACAGTAACAGTAACATTTTTGGATTTGAACTCATTCTTCTTTCTCTCTTCACCTTTCGTTACTGGTGATCTGTAAACAGTCTCTCTTTCTCTGGCTCTGCATTACTTTTTCCCACTCGATCCCTCTCTTTTTTATCTCCATCCATCACTTTCCCTCTCAATAATTTTCTTTGCCTCTCTAACAATTCTCCCCTTTCTCTAACATCTCTCCAACTCATTCTTAGACCATCGCCTAAATTACGTCATGCCGTTACTTGGTGATTGCAAAAATGTGAAAAAGGCATTCACAAATGCAACCATTTTGGCAAGGTAATGGGGTGAAAAGCATTTTAAGCCAGACACTATGCCTAGTTATTCTTCTCTTAGGTGAACAAGGCCCCACAGACAGACTGAGACAAAGACAATATCTAGTAATACTTTGTCCCCTTTCTTACTGTGACAAACAGGTTAACCAAAGCCTGTAAACCCTCATGAGCCTGGCTAGCTGGGTAACACCCTGACTTACAATGAGTAATGTACTCTGTCAAGCTGTGGTTGTCTGACAACAACCATGTGTATCCAGTGATGTTGCTGGTAAATGAGGAGTGGTAGATAGTGCTTTCTAATGGTGAGTTGTGTGTCTGAGTTATCGGGCTTGGGGCATATTTACAGTGTGCTGAGTCTGAGTCAGAGCCGCATGTATACAAAGACAGAGTTACAGTTGTGTCAGTTGCCAGAGTGTTTAACAAAGAGATCAGATCTTCCAAAGAAGACTGATAGCCGGGCTATGGTGATGATGTACTCAATGGAACTAGGCATGTTAGCAACTTTCAGACAGTCCTTTCCTTACAATTCCCATACTGCAACAGAGCTGAACAGCATAACTCAATGAAGAAATTACATTTTATTTAATTCAGATGAATACTAGATTAATAAGAAATGTTTCCGTGGATATTTGTGATGTTGTTTTCCCTTCAGCATATTTTCTGAGCTGATTGTTAAAGGTTGCTGTATGATTCTCCAAAGTCAAGAATTTGCCCTTGAGCAAGTCACTTAATTTATTATTGCTGCTGTAGAATGTATTGAGAGAAGGAGCAAGAGATAAAGGATGGGAGAGATAGTTAAAGAAAGGAAGACAAGGAGAGAGAATGGATCTGTTGGCATGGTCCTGCAGGCTGCTTCAATTGTCTCAGATCCACTCTGTGATTCAAACTCTATTTTTAACTTCATGGGAAATCGCTGAGTAGGCCCTTCTCTTCTGTGCAGTTGTGGGCTTGGTATGAATATGCAGACCCTGTCTTTGAGGCGGTGTGTCTGTGTGTTCTTTTAGAACGTCACCCATCAAGACATTTGCGTTGTAATGTGAGTTATGTTGCTTTAACACGGTAAGTGTTTGAATGTGGACATATCTGTGTATCCCAATCCACAAATCCTCAAATCCTCACTCATAGATGTCTATGACGTCCTTTAGCAATGAGTTGCTTCTTCTTGCAGACTTTTAGCCTTTGCGATTATTTAAGCACAAATGCTAAAAAAGTGCCTTTTCAGAAAAAGCCCTGTTAAGTTCCAGCAGTAAAGTCTGGTGGTGTTTCTAAAGATGCTTTATAGCTCATACTTCTGCTCTTGTACCTCCTCCCGCAGGGCGACATCTTGCAGACTTTCACATGTAATGAGGTCATAGCATGTAATGATATAATAGCGATGATGTCATACTGATGATGTCACAGCGATGTCATAACGCTTTCTGTACCTCTGTCACATACTGTTAGGTTGTACCTTGTTTCTAACTCCATGTTCTCTGATCTCTTGTGTCTCCCCCTTCCTCCTCCTTACATGTACTCTCTCCTTCGTCTCTACCCACTATTTTCTGCTCTTCCTCCTCTCCTTCCTTCCCTCCCTCCTTCCTTCCTACCCTCCCTCCCTCCTCTCCTTCTGTGGCTTGTTTCCCCCATCAGGTGTCCAAATGACTATACAGGTGATCGCTGTCAAAAATCCGTCATGGCAGGTTTCTACAGTATGTTCATTTCCTCCTGTCTGTCTGCCTCATTGGGACGCTGCTGCATGCTCTGGATGGGTGTGTGTGGGTGTGTGAGGGGGTGTGTGTGAGTGTGTGTGTGTGTGGGGGGGGGGTGCGTGAGTGTGTGCGTGTGTGTGTCTATGTGCATGCTTCTGTGTTCATCCCTTGACTCTAGCCATTACACTCACATTTCTCTGTGGCACTATGTGCTTTCCCTAGAGCAGGGCCTTTACAAATGGAGTTAACCAGACATTTTTAACCAGTAGACCTCCCAGTAACAGACATATTTAACCTATGGACCTCCCAGTAACAGACATATTTAACCTATAGGCCTCCCAGTAACAGACATATTTAACCTATAGACCTCCCAGTAACAGACATATTTAACCAGTAGACCTTCCAGTAACAGAAAGATTTAACCATTTGACCGCCCAGTAACAGAAAGACATAACCAGTAGACCTCACAGTAACAGACATAGTTAACCAGGAGATTTCCCCAGTGACAGACATTGCTAACCATTAGACCTCCTAGTAACAGACAGTTAACCAGTAGACATCCCAATAATAGCAAGAGCGATTTAACCAAAAGACTAGTAATGGAGAGAGAAAGTTAATTGGTAGATCTCCCATTAACTGACAGAGTTAACCAGAAGACCTCCCATTAACTGACAGAAGAAGTTAACCAGTTGACATCCCACTAACAGACATAGAAAGTTAACCAGTAGACTTCACACTAACAGAGGACAACTACCAGTAGACCTCACACTTACAGAGGAAGTAAACCAGTAGGGCACACACTAAACAGACAGAGGAAGTTAACCAGTTGACATCCCACTAAACGACAGAAGAATGTAACCAGTAGACTGGACACTAACAGAGTACTTTAACCAGTAGACCCAACACTTACAGAGGAAGTTAACCAGTAGACCCCACACTAACAGAGAAAGCTAACCAGTTGACATCCTACTAACAGACAGAGGAGGTTTACCAGTAGACCCACACTAACAGATAGAGAATGTTAACCAGCAGACCCCAACACTAACAGAAGAAGTTAACCAATAGAGCCCACACTAACTGAGGAAGTAAACCAGCAGACCCTAAACTAACAGACAGAAGACGTTAACCAGTAGACCCCACACTAACAAAGGACATTAACCAGTAGACCTCACACTAACAGATATAGCAAGTTAACCAGTTGACCACACACTAACAGATAGAGAAAGTTAACCAGTTCATGCCACACTAACAGACAAGGGAAGTTAACCAGTTCACCCCACATTAACAAAGGACGTCAACCAGTAGACTGCACACTAACAGAGGACGTCAACCAGTAGACCTCAGACCTCAGAGGAAGTAAACCAGTAGGGCACACACTAACAGACAGAGGAAGTTAACCAGTTGACATCCCACTAAACGACAGAGGAATGTAACCAGTAGACTGCACACTAACAGAGGACTTTAACCAGTAGACCCAACACTTACAGAGGAAGTTAACCTGTAGACCCCACACTAACAGAGAAAGCTAACCAGTTGACATCTCACTAACAGACAGAGGAGGTTTACTATTAGACCCCACACTAACAGATAGAGAATGTTAACCAGTAGACCCCACACTAACAGAGGAAGTTAACCGATAGACCTCACACTAACAGTGGAAGTTAACCAGCAGACCCCACAGTAATGGAGGAAGTTTACCAGTAAACCCCACACTAACAGAGGAAGTTAACCAGCAGACCCCACACTAACAAAGGACGTTTACCAGTAGATCTCACACTAACAGATATAGGAAGTTAACCAGTTGACCACACACTAACAGATAGAGAAAGTTACCCAGGTCACGCCACACTAACAGACAGAGGAAGTTAACCAATAGAGCCCACACTGACAAAGAACGTTAACCAGTAGACCTCACACTAACAGATATAGGAAGTTAACCAGTTGACCACACACTAACAGATAGAGAAATGTAACAAGTTCACGCCACACTAACAGATAGAGGAAGTTAACCATTTGACTCCACACTAATAGACAGGGGAAGTTAACCAGTTCAGCCCACACTAATAGACGGAGGAGGTTAACCAGTAGACCCCACACTATCAGATAGAGGAAGTTAACCAGCAGACCCCACACTAT